>KZ559671.1:3997-29952 GCA_002850765.1 Aspergillus taichungensis
ATACATATCTATATATACATATACTGACAATGATAAAAATACAGAGCGCAAACGACCTAACCTCCCACAGCACCTGGATAAACGACATCAACGACATCGCCAACACACAAGTCCAATTCCCAATCATAGCCGACGCAGAGCGCAAAATCGCCTACCTGTACGACATGCTCAGCGAAGAGGACGTGAAGCGCGTGCAGACCAACCCGAAGGAGATCGCGTTCACGATCCGGTCGGTGTTCATCATCGACCCGGCGAAGAAGATCCGGCTGACGATGCTGTACCCTGCGTCGACGGGGCGCAACACGGCGGAGGTGCTGCGGGTGATTGATGCTTTGCAGAGCGCGGACCGCAACGGCGTGGCGACGCCGGTGGATTGGAGTGTTGGGGAGGATGTGATTGTGCCGCCTTCTGTTGGGGTTGAGGATGCGAGGAAGAAGTTTGGGGATGTTAGGGTTGTGAGGGATTATTTGAGGTATGTTAAGGTTTGATTAATTATATATATATTTTTATATATATATATAATAAATCAAAGGGTACCTTTGGTGTTGTTGGTGAGGTGAGGGAAAAAAAAGGTAATGAGTGGGTATGTAATGTATGGTTGTCTGGATCATGGATGGATGTAGTTTGGATCAGAATGAATACAGTTTATCATTAACTATGTTATTAAGTAAAGTACGGTAAACTACGTACTCCAGAATTCCAAATCAAGTAATCATCATTCATCTAATAGCGAGTACATAACCCCATCATCCATCATTCACATTCATTGTTAAAATCGTAGCCTACTTCTGTCAACACTTATTCATCACAGAAGAACGCTCCACATACCTAGGAAAGAAAAGAAAAGAAAAAGAGCAAAATTACAGACGGCTGCCGTGGATCACCTTGAAGTCCACAACCAGCTCGCGGCCGCCATCGTTGATGACCAGAGCGCGCACGCTGCCACGACCCTCCTCAAAGGCCTCGCGGATGCGGCGGAACAGACCGCCCTGGGAGACGACCTGCAGACCCTGCTTGACGTCGCCGCTCTCGGTCATGGCGACGATGCGGCCGTCGTCGAGGAGGTCCAGGATGCGGTAGGTCTTGTAGACGGGACCCAGCATGGTCTGGACGACGACCGAGGGCGAGGGGTTGGAGACGAAGGACGACTCCTCCTGCAGCTGGCGCGAGAACAGGTCGACACCGAGGTAGCGGTGCTGGCCGGTCTGGGGGGAGACGGAGACGCGGATGACCTGGCAGGGGCGGCCCTGGAGGATCAGGATGTCGCCGACGCGGATGTAGTGACAGGGGATGGGGACGGTGTCCTTGGTGGGGCGGGCGCGAGGCTCCACGACGCGGACTTCCTCACGGACGCCATCACGGAAACGAACTGGGCCACGGTCGTCAGCAACGACGGCGTCCTCACGGTCGTGATGATGGTGATGATGGTGGTCATGGTGGAAGGGGTGCATGATGCGGTCGGCAGCGCGCTCCACACCACGCCGGAAGGAGTGGTAGTTACCGTCGTCGTCGTAGTAACCCATCTTGCGAGGGGGTTGGTCAACTACGGTAGTTGAGTGAGAGACCTGAGAGCGGGAAGAGGAGACTGCGGGGACGGGACCGGCAGGCTCAGCGTCAACGGCGGAACGGGAGTAGGCCGCGGCGGCGGGATAGACGTCGACGGGGGCGGGCTGGTAGGCGCGGTCGTACGGGACGTCCTCACGAGGAGCGCGAGTGTACGAGACGTCGGTAGCCTGGGGAGGGCTCGAGTAGGAGTCTACGGAGTCGGAAGGATAATCCCGGGAGTAGTTGACGTCGTAAGTCGGGTGGACACGACGACGATATTCCCTTTCGGTGATATCGATCTGACTCTCGACGGACTGGTCGTAGGTCGGTTGGTCTTGGAAACGGACCGAGGGTTCACGGTAGCTGGAGGATGTTAGAGAAGTAGTGGAAGTATAGGTGGAAGTATAGGTGGAGGTATGAAGTGAAGTATAAAGGGGAAGTATAAGAGGATAGAGGTAAAAGAGGATGAAGAAGGAAAGAGAAGGAAGACAGAAGACAAGGTAGATATAAACAAGTTGTGTTGATGTTTGGGCGCCACGTAACCGATCTAGTTCAACTACTAGATCTAGTTCGGCCTGGGTGACACCGCTTGTTGGGCCCACAGACCAACCAAAATAGAACAAAACAAAACAAAACAATACGAAATCATAACAAACAAAAGTACGGAACGGAAAATAGGACAAGGAAAATACCTTTCACGGGTCAAATGAACCTCCGGGTGGGAGACACGAGCGTTGGCAGTGATATCCACAAACTCGTCACGATGGGCTTTGTTCTTCTTCGGACGACTCTCTCGATGCAGATGGAGATCGACCTCTTCCTGACCGTACAGACGGGGCTCGGGAAGACGGGCAGCTCCAGTATCTTCCCGGTCGACGTGCGAAGTGCGATCGAGATGGACTTGACCCTCTTCTTTCTCGGGGGTCAGATGGGGAACAGCGTCACTCCGGTACGACGACGGGAAGACACTGAAGGGGATGGGGACGCGGGCGTCAAAGTCCAGATTGGCTGATCTTTGGGCGTCCTTTCTCGAATGCCTTTCGAATTGGCCTCAACTCGAAAGGCGACAAGAAAAGACTATAGGGATTCTTTTCTTTCCTGGGAAGAGAAAGAATGATCTAGAAGATCGAGATGATCAATATGATAGATCTGATGATAGATGGAATGAAAGATGAGGAATGAAGATGAGGAATGTAAGATGACAGAGAATGGAATGAGAATGAAGAAGAGATGAAGATGAGAGGAAGAAAGAGAGATAGAAATAGGCGTGGGAGGGGCGTTTGTTTGTTGACTCGCCAAGCCTGTTTGGTCCAACCTCGCATTTATTTATTATTATTTATTTACTATCTGTATTGTCCGAGGTTATTGATCTACATCTACTGTTCTCGAGTACGAATATAATTGGTATTGCTATTGCTATCGAGATAGATATTGATTGAATGTGCTCCGTATACTCCGTACACAAGATATAGACTCTTGACTTATTTATACTCAACACAAACACAGACTGAAAACAGACAGAACAGAAAAACACACCGCACAATAACAGACAACAGACAGACAACACAACAGAATCACGCAGAATGAAGAAACAGAACGTATCAGACAGATCACATGCTCTCCACTCTCACGGATCCTCATCTTCATCTTCATCTTCTAACCCCGAGCGGGGAGTTCCCCTGGCAACTGATAGCATCAACTCTCATCCCGACGATCTTCCTCATCGATCAGCCTTCTAACCTGAGAACAGACCATGATAAAGTCCGTGGCAACATATCTTATACAGTACTCTGTACATACTCTGTACATTCATCTGAACAAACCATACAGTCATAAATACACCTCATCCACCGCATCCAGAGACACACATACAGACATACATCATACATCACACATTAGAATCAAACACCACATAATCCCTCCCAGCCACCTCCCACCCATCACAAGAATCAAGAAAAAAAAAACCCAGCCACCAGCGTGGTCTCCCCCGATTCGTCTGGTCTTTCCTCTCCCTCCAGCAACGCATCCATCCAGTCTCCACTATCGGAGACTAGATCAGACCAGACCCGACTAGATCAGACCCACCCCCAGCCTCTCCTCTCCTCTCTTCCTCCCAACCGCCTGATTTTCCTCTTTCCTATCTCTCTAATCATCCATCTCCCTAACAACCAAGCTACCAACCGAAAAACACTAACCCATCTACCAGAAACAGGATATCAAGCCATGGGTTTCACCAGTGAGTCAGCGAGCTAGCGAGCTAGCTAGCTATTTAGCCCAAGGTAGTAAATACCTAGGTAAGGAAAGGTCGGTACGAAGGACGGCTGAGCTGAGCTGAGCTGAAAAAGAACCGGTTGGTCCAGACAGTGTGGGTCCGATAACACCACAGACCACCACTCATCTGATCTGGATCTGAACCGGGTGGACCCCCCGATGGACCAACGATCGTGGTGGAGATGGAACCGGAAGGAAAGAGAGGAAGAAAAACACGGACGCCCAGATGGGGTGGTTGGTGGTTGGTGGTGGGTTGGCCCGACGCCCGAGGTTGTTGCTGTGTTGATTTTTGTCTATTTTGTTTGCTGTTTATTTTGGTATCTGTGATTTTTATCATTGTTGTTATTACTATCATTTTATCATTATGGTTATCATTATTATTACTCACATTATTACTACTAACGGTTGTTCTTTTTGAGTATCTTGCTGAAATTAAGTCCGAGGATTGATTCCATTCTGATTCATCATGCATAGCTGTCCTATTATCATTAGTCGTACCATATCCATCCATCCATCCATCCATCCGTATTATATACTGTCAAACGAGGGTATCATCCTGTCTCCATCCACATTCTTGTCCTCCAATGTATACATTAAATCGTGGATAAATAGAACAAAAATCAAGAAATAATATCAAAAAGAAGAAAAGGAGGAAAAGAGCGAAGAAAAAATGAAGGTAAGAAGATACTACAACCCAAACGCTCGCCGCAACCGCGGAAATCGTCTCTTCCGTCCCCTGGAAAACCCCACGTCCAGTGCATGGCTGGCCGCTGGTCCCGGTCCCAGTCCCAGTCCCAGTGCTGGGGCCGTCCCGACAGTCCCATCTGCCGTCTGCGGCCGTCCATTAGTAGACGGAGACCCTCCCGCGTCCACCGGCGGGGCCCGCAGAGGCCAGCCGTTGCCGGCGCCCTCGTCGGTCGCGGATTTGGAGGATCCCTTCTTGAGGAGTCGCGGGGTTGGGCTGACGACGCCGTCATTCGCCGTGATCGTCGTGATGACCCCGCCGACCGGAGCCGACTCCGGTATCGACGGCGCGTCTACACTCGACTGGAGTCCTCGGGCCGGTGACTTTGACTTGCGTATGCTAAGCCGGTGGAGAAGGCTAGGCTTGCGGCCGCTCACAGGCTGCCGGAGGAACTCTTCCAGTTGCGACTCCGTCATGCCGCGGGACTTGGCAACGGCTGCGAGGGCGGGCTGTCGGGACGCGCTGGGATCGGCGGTCTCGTTTGCTACCGCACGTGGCTTCTGGGGCCGGGCGACTCGTGACTCGTTGTCCGAGCTGTCTTCTAGCTCGGTGGACTCGCCGTCGTCGAAGAGGCGAGGGATGCCGCGCACCGGGCGGAGATCGTCGGTGCCTCGATCTTCGTTGTCGTCGAACTGTCGGGAGAATTTGCGCCCTAGTCGTGGGTATGCGGGTCCGCCTGTGTCGGAGTCGGAGTCGGCGAAGCGGGAGGTGAAGGGTACGCCGGATGGCTTGGTATTTCTGACCTTAGGAAGCTTGCCCTTGGAGAAGAGGGATCGCTTTTCTCGTCGGGGAGGTTGGCCTCGTAGTGTTGCACGTAGAGTGCCTGACCCTGAGATCGACCCTGACGAAGTCGGCCGGGTGAGCGAGGAGGATCGGTGGGATAGGGACATCGGCGTCTGGCGTTTGGGTGTGGATGGTGTCTCTGCCGAAGGGGACCCGCGCAAGGTCCGCCGCATGGTATGATGCGGGCTGCGCGTCGTGCGGCGCGATCGCTTGAAGCTACTGGACGAGTCACTGCCGTCGGATGGCACGCGCTGGAGCGGACTATACATCTGGTCCCGACCCGCAGGCCCGACCAGAGAGACAGGGCCCCACGAGACCGGCCTCCCTCTTCCTCGTGGTCCTGCAAGTTGACGCGCGGTAGGCTGCATCGAGGCGTCACTATCTGCATGCCTCCGGGCATCGGCTGACATAGACCGCCTCGGTGGTCCTGTAGTCGTCTCAGCTCCTGGCGTGGGCTGAACCTTGCCGCTGGGCTGTGTGGGGAAAGGCGGGTAGGGCGACGAGAACGGACGAAGGCGGTGCGGGGAATCAGGGGAGATTGAGCGAAGGACATTCGCACCCTCCGCTGGAGTCACCACACGTGCTATCCGACAGGGTTCAGGAACCTCAGGCACATCTTCGGGCTGCTGCCTCGGCGGGCTCCGGTCTGTAGGGCCCTCCGGCCGGTGCTGAGGCCGGCACGTGTCCACAATAGCGTTGATGGAGCCGAAACCATCGCCGTCGAATGTTTCCTCCGCGTCGCTGTAGACACTCTCCCCGGACTCGTCATCACTTTCCGCCCCTTCGGATGGGAACGTGACGCTCTTTTCGAGAGATCGTCTTGGGTTATTGTGTCTGCCCCGGTCCATCTCCACCGACGTGCGGGGAAACCCCCCGGGAACGTCATACCACTCGAGACTCGCCCGCTCCTTTGTGAATTCCGGAGTGGCGGGCTGCACAGCGATTCCCGGGATGTCCAGGCCCGACTGAGGCGTGCGCGGTGGCTTGGGATGGCCATTTGTGGTCGCCTGCCCGGCAGGGACCCTCGCCTCATCCGCGTGCGCGGCTCGGTTATTTTCCTTGGGCGGACTGGGGTTTGTGGGAGGCTCAGAAGCGTCCTCGGGAACTGGTGACGGCACGCGATTCAATTGAGTCTGCCTCAGAGGCTGCATCGGAGTGTTCGGTAAAATACCCCAGACACTAGGCGCACTCGAGATATCCCGCACCTCGTCCAGCTCAGACGAACTCGTGGACTCGTTATCGCTTTCCTCGTGAACAGGCGGGCCCGTATACTGGTCGCCCTCTCGGTCTCGGCGAACGCTGCCGAAAGAAGGCAGAGCACGCCGGGGCTTGAGCATTTCAGTGAACTCGTCCGCTAGCGCAGATGTGCCCGTTTTCCTCCTGTTCGCCCCAAACCAGCCCGTTTTCAAATTGGACCGCCCGGGAGAATCCGGACAGACGTCCTCCGGGGAAGTCGGGGGGCTCGCAGCCACCCCCATGATCTCGGCTTCGTCGTCGAAGCTGACTTTCACGGGTTTCCTGCGGATGATTCCTGCGCGGACGCCCTCATCGGACGCCACAGAGGTTCCATCGGAGCCCTCGCTCGTTCCCGGACCAGGGCGTGTTGTAGCCCCCGATATTCCGTCCGGGGAGAACGCATTCTTCCGCGGATCCTTCATCGCAGATTTAACGGGCGACACCGATCGAGGCGGGGGGCGGTGCAAATCTTCGGTTGCTAGACCCCCGATCAACAGATGATCGGAAAAGCGGGTGAGGCGCTCTGGGCTACTGGTGGGCTGCGAGGTCGGTGGCGATATGGGATGGGCCGGAATCGCCGAACGGTGAGACTCAGGCGGACTAAGAGCCGACAGTCCTGAATGCTGTCGCCGTTCAGGTGTCTCTGGCAGCTTTTCGTCTCCCGGAGGTTCTGGGGACATCAGTCCCACGCGTGGAGGAGTACTCATCTGGTCTCCCATGTCACCCACGGGGTTGTGCTCTTCTTCCCGGCGGTCCTCAGGCACTGTTGGTGGTGACAAGGTCGGACCGGAATAGGGGCATGGCTTGCGATCAGGTACTGTAGCCCGCTTGGATTGAGAAATCCAAGCACCACGCTCTGCAGGTGGCGCTTTGCCCCGAACCATGGGGCCCAAGGAGGTATGTTCATCATTGCGCGGAACAATCGCCGCCTGAGCAGCGGCGATTGCCGTACCACCCACAGGGGTCGTCCCTCGGCCGGGACTGACCAATCTTTCCTTCGCCATCCCGCGGGGCGACGTGTTGACCGATTGCCTGGCGATTTGCTGACTTTGAGGATACGGCGCACTTGACAACTGGGCGGCCAGTGAGGTGCCAAACGCCGCATCCCGGCGCTCGTAGGTTGTCGCCGGCGGGGGATCGGTCGGCGAGGTCGGTCGCGAATTCATGGGGTATGAAAAATTGATGGAAGCCCTGCTCTCCGGCCGTTGCAGCTCCGGAACGGCGTTCGACGATCCTCTCCGGCCTCGATCGACGCTCATCCCCCGCCAGGTATCCACGACGGGGGATGGGGGCCGCACGGTGGGGCCCATACTGTAGGAGCGCCCATTCGGTTGACTTCGCGATGTATATTCGGACGGGATGGACGGAATCGGGGGTGTCGCGCGTCGCGGAAGTGTGGTCGATGAGGGGCGGTGCGGCGACTGGTCCCGAAAGGTCCGGGTGGTCATGGACCCCGAGCTGCGGGTTCGACGGAGGTCCTGGCGACTCGCGGGGCGCAACAGACTCGGGCTAGCCAAGGGCTGAGAGGAGGAGGACGAGCGACGCTGGACCATGCGCTTGGTCTCGACATTTTCCACAATGGTCGGGGTCGGGGTGCGATTGCGCAGGGCTGTAGCGGCTGCGGCGGAGGACAAGCTGCTGGAGGAGGGTTGGGATTTGAGAAAGGCATGGGAGGCGGCGGAATGGGCGGACTGGGAGTTTGAGGCGGAGAGTGGATGCTTCAACACGAAGTGTGTTAGGAGGCTCTCGTAACCAATGGAGTCAGAAAGGGGAGAAAAAAGGAGCAGGACCAACCCGGTGATGTGAGGAGCTCTTCCGTCGACGAAACATGGTGATGCAGCGGGTGTCGCCGCGGGGGCGACCACGGAGGACGAAACGCAGGAGACCAGTCCAGATGTTGATTATAATATTAGTTATCAGTGTAGATGGCAATTCAGGTGGTAGATGGGATGAATTGGGAATAGATAGAGAAACAATAGACAATCAATCAATAAAAATCGATAACGATAATTTAAACAACAATCGATAGTATAACTTGAGTAATGGCAATATATAAGTCGAATTGATGATAGAAACCGGAAAAGACAAACAACCCAAAAGAAAAGAGAGAGAAGAAGACAGCAGAGAGGGGAAGAGGAGGAACGAGACAGGGATCGAAGACGAGAAGAGAGTTTGAAGAAAGGCAGATCGAGTTGCGTTGAAGTGCCAAGATGGAAACCAAACAAACAACTCAAAAGAAACTCCCGTCATTGCGTCATGACCTCAATGCAGAAATCCAACAATAAACGACCAGAAAAGGGGAAATGAAGTGTTCATCTCCACTGCAAGGCATCTCTTTTCTCCGCTGCAGCAGTTGAGATTATCTCGAAGACACTCACCACACTTTTACCAATCGAGTGATGCCCAAGCTGAACGACGGGCACTAAACCACGGGTTTGGTGGAATTGAGCACACAGTTTGCAGATCTGTGGTCCATGCATCCTCCTTTGGATCTCTCATTTGGGAGGAGCGGTGTGAAATATCTACGGAGTAGATCTCTGCTGAACGGCTATTGATGAATCTCAGTCGAGGGAACTCAGGATCCTTTTCTGATATGCTGGCGAGCGATTCAGATAGGATAGAATACTCTAAGCATATAGTGGTCAAGCGTCCATGACTCGTTCTATCACCCCCTGAATCATTTCGGGCGATAGATATTGACCATCGCAACCTGACAGACTTTGAAGTGCGAGGCACCAACTCAACGAAAATCAAACGCTGTCGAAGCAATATGCTTTGATTTGAAGTAGATCCCGCGGTATCTAGTGAAAGCAGTCCTTGCAGCAGAGATGTGTCCAGAAAAGGACTGAAATCGCTGACAAAAGATTGCTGACAAGACATCTCTGACAAAATATTCTAAGATATTAGGGAAGACAGTCAATGATAGCAAAACGCAGCAGGATCATTAAGATCTGTTCTGCTAACATCAGGGCCGTTTAGAAGATGACAGTGATCCTTCAATCTATGATTATGGCTGGAACATACAAAGCTATTCATCATCTAGTTATCTGTCTCCTATCGATCCAATAGCCTGCTAACAGCGATATTAATTCAAGACTCTCGATGAATAGTATGACAGCGTCACACTATTTCAATACCAATCAATGCCAACAAAGGCTCCGTACCACAATTCGCCATGAAAGATCCCTCGAACATAACCACCCCACCTCTCTTCCACCCCCAAATGCTACACTTACCAATCCATTCAAGTAAGCTGAATCCCCTACCACCCCAAGGCCAAATTAGAACCAAACAAAGGCGAACAGCAGACCAAACAGGGATACGAAACTCGGGGGCCAAATATATATATATATAGCATCAGCGATCATCGAAGGCCCCTTTATAGCAGCGCGGTATTATGCACAATGCGAGGCCACATGGAAACACAGGGAATGAGATGGAGGGTAGGACTAGACGATCTAAACCGAGATGGTGGTTTTGTGCAGACAGATCCCAGCAAGCAGGGAAGTTGAATACGGTTCCAGGATGAGGGGACGGACGAACGGGACAACGTGGCTATGGGTGGTTGATCTGTAAGGCTGAGGTTGTTTGTCTCGGGGAGATTCCCAGAGTTTAATAATAGTCTCCGACTTGGTTGATTATGCAGGGTTCTGGGATAATTGATTGATTATACGGATGGATGGTTTGGTATGAGAAACACGGGGTACTTCTAAATATATACTACCGTTGAGTTGGCATTGTACCACAATTGATACTTTTCTACACCGGATAGATAGTTTCAACTTGAGACATCAATAATATATAATTCCATAATATATAATAAACACATTGTAAATAAGACCAGGTGTCTAGTGTCAACCAGGATAAGCCACCTCCAGTCCGTAACTGCATTCGTGCGACCCCATCCGGCCTGACATGTTCCTGGCCCGACACCACAGCAGACTGCAGACTGCAGACTGCACGACTGCGCCCGACGGGCAAAGAAAGGGCGGGATACAGAGTACGAGGGAGACAGCGAGAGAGAGAAAGAGAGACAAGGCTAATCTTAGTCCACCTCTCCCATCCAATCTCCGCACGAGTCCATCCTGACCTTAGCCGGCATAATATGCGTGATATTCTTGATTCGACGCACCGTACATAAAACTCCCCAAGGTACGTCCAACATGGGTTTGTAATGTCAACAGCGGTGGGAGGAATCGACCTTCTGGAAGACTCGCCCGGTGTTCTCTGCATACACCCTACTTCCTTACCTACCTGTCTGGTGATCAGGTACCACAGGATAAAATGCGCTTTGACGCTGACATGGTTGTACGGGTTGGTGTGTGTGATACTGACAGGGGGGTAAGTACGGATACACTTCTGTATACTTATTCATACTCGATGGTTGCTGAGATCTGCGGGGGCCAAATCAAACCAAATCCCTGGATCGGGATCGATCAGGAAGAGTAAGGTATCTTCTGCCCCTTTTGTGTGAACTTAGCCCCCAAAGGTACTTGAGTAAGCCTTGTATATATATTTAAGATGGGGGTTTTGATTAGAAATCGTCTCTCTCACCTCATAGCTGAAAGGGTCGTAAAAATCATTCAAAAAAAAAAAAAAAAACAACACATTAGAATCAAACAGGATCAAACAAAACAAAATAGATTAAATAGAATAAAAACAAAAAGTACCAACAAGGCAGTGTAAAACGCCCAGCGAGACCGACCGCCAAAACGCCCGGAAATAACCAGTGACAGGATCCCCACGCGGGGGAAAAGGGCGGTGGATGCAATAGGGTCCGGCTGGTCAGGTGCAGCCAGCGTGCATCATATGGTAAGAGATGATCTGCGTCCCGTCTATGACCTAAACCGCCTCACTACTGTAGGTCGGGTTCGGTCGGTCGGTCGGGCACTGGAAGTGGAAGACAGAGCCCCGGGTTATTGAGGCTCTGTAGGCTTCGGGTGGGATCCAATCCAATCCATTCATTCAATCAATTCGATTCAATCCCGATCCACTATCTCATCCACTATCGCATCCACTCTCATGGCTATGATGGATCACTACTCTTGAGTACTAGCAAAGACGTTGAGTCAGTCGGTCGGGTACCTGAGACTTTACCTACCTCAGTAATAGACCCATTGATTGAACCATGGGTCTTACTTGTCTACCCGCATTGAACCAATAAATTAATACGGCATACCTTAAAAGGAGAATACGAATCTGCCAGTGAGCGCTCCTGACCATGTGGCTCGGCAGGGTGGCTGTTCACGGCAGAGGGCAGCAAGGCTCCATAAGTAAGACCCCTCGAGTGAACTAACTAGGGCTTTTTTGCACCCCACTATCTAACTGAGAAAGGTTTACAGTAGCGAGCAACAGTTTGGATGAAGTCATGGATTGTCTATTAGAGAACTAAACAAAAAAGACCACAGAGTGGAATGTCACAAAAACAGAAGATCAGAATAGAACACGTCCAAAAATAGCCTTGATATCGTCGTAAAAGGGGTCAGATACTAGACCCGGACAGACCCCACAATCTGACGGTCCAGATCCGACCCCAAGGCGTTCTTCACGGCTGCATAGCACACCCAAGCCCAGCAAGCACAGCTTAGCTAGCCGCCCCCATGCTAACAAAAAAAGAACAAAACACAGTAATCCCAAACACCCTCTGATCTATGTCGCATGCCAATGCAATAATCTTGTTTCACAGTGGAAATGGGAAACAGAAAGGAAAAAAGAAAAAAAGAACAATAAAACAAACAAATCATTCACGTAACCGTTTCATACCAATTCATGTCGATAATAGATTCAATGCCGCTCAAATTAACACAATCAAAGGCCAAGGCGAAGCTCAAAGGAAGAATACAAGCACAGGATTCAAGGCGCAGCCTCAGAATCTAAATCACAATAGAAATCAGCTTCGGTTGCATCACCCGGACCCGGGTGTAAGCAGTAGATCTCACCTTGATGATGAGATAGTAGCAAGTTAGAACAGCCACACCACTCACTTGGCAGGACGGCAATAGTTGCAGACGACGTGATTGCATATCACGCACTGGGGCTGGATCTTGTAGAGTTTGGGCCCGTCGTTGCACCGGCAGCAGAAGTAGAGGGCGTCGGGCTTGCTGTTCATGACGGGTTCAGTCAAGCCGTGGCCGTGGTAGTTGGGGATGTCGGCCGGGATGGCAGAGGCCAGAGGAGAGGCGCCGTAGATCGTGGAGATGCACATTGTGTATGGTAGAGTTGTTGACCGGTGATCAGGGACAGGTCACAGAATACCGCGACGGGTCAATGAGACAGCTTTAAGACTGGCAGGGACGATAACCACAAGAGACAGAACTGTGGTGACGATCGATCTGCTGAGGATTGGTACAGCAGTATTGCAATTGTATAGATGACGAGGCAGATATCAAGAGACACAACACGAAGCTAACAATAGAGCTTGGAGGAGATTGAAGATGTATAAGAGTAGTCAAGATTGGATTTGGTTTGAGATGATGAAGAAAGAAGAAAGAGCCTGAGGACCGGACTTCAGAGTGGTATATATAAGAAAAGAGGTGAATGAAGCTGCGCAAGACGAATGGCCTCGATGATTCACCACAAGGCACCCTTTCTTCGCCCTGGGTGCAGCCATAGGCAAAAAGATCCAGTGCCAGGTCTAGGAAATAGGCAGGCTTCAGCCTGTGCCCCAATCGGGCTAATCTGTTTGATCTCAGTCATCCTCAGTGATCTCCCCGATTCCAGAAAAAGACTGGCTTCGAAGGTTGATCAGCGACCATGCAGGTGGTGTGGCTTGGAGGGCAATGGGCAATTGCTGCTGTCGGGACGAACTAGACCCTCAGGACCAGGGGGGGCCATGATTGCAGATTCTGGACCGTTTGTAGACCCAGATGGATTCCTGCGCAATTCGACCCGAATGACGTCTGACAGGCATTGGGGGGTGAATGGAAACGATGCAAGCCCGCCAGAATTGAGTCAACGGAGGTTCACTAGTGCTATCGAAAGGGCGGACTTCAGTGAGGCTTGGACTCCAGCTTTTTGCCCTGGAGACCCTCGTTTTTTTGATTTTTTGATTTTTATTTTTATTTTTAATTTTTTTTATTTCTCTCCGCCATTCGGATGGTTTTGATTATGACGAAAATCAATGAATATTATTCCCCTTCATTCTTTGATTACCCTGCTTGGATGATTACAATGAAATTCAGAAAGAAATGCAATTCTCTCTAATTCCCCTGTTCTCTTCAGCTCCCTCGTCCGTTCCTCCTCGTTTATTGTTCACTATTCTATTTAATCTAATTGATTGATTGGTTTTGATGGGGCGTTGGTTGCCTATAAGGCTCCACTTTTGACCTGAGGCAACGAGGCTACTGTTCTCTCCCCGCTGGTGGACCGGACTGAATGTCCGCGACAGTCATGCTTCTTTCATCATAGACCCTGGCTGGACCTGCTGGAAACCTTCCTCTGACTCGACTCGGCGGTGATCCTGACCGTCAGTTCTATACCGTTTGTAGGGTCTCCCAGCGCGTTTTACTCATGGTATCGGCGGTCTGTTCATCTGCCACTAGACCATCATTTGGACCCCCCCCTGTCGCTCAGCCATCCTCATCCTCACCATCATCCTGCTCCAGCTTCACGAAGTATGACACACTGTTCGTTTTGGGCGTCGGGATTGCGGCTATGTTTGATGAAAATGAGTTTGATGTTTATTTATCATTATTAATCCCTATACAATAGCTCTGATGATTCATCCCAGGACAGGGGAGAGTGAATCTTGTCATCGTTCCGCAACCATGGATACCCTTTTTCTGTTCCTTTTTCATTTTTCTTCGGTCGCAGATTATCTCTGATTCGTTTGGTGTCTCCGGTCAGCTGCCGTCTCATGTGTGCGTCGTATGTGTCAGACTGCGATCTTGCACCCACCAGCTGGGTCTGTCCAACGGTCCCAATTTCACACTCACTGAGGTTTTTGCGACGGGTTGTTGGAAATTTCTGGCCCCCCGTCCCTGTTCCTCCTTCCTTCTACTCTGTTGATCCTGCGTGATTTCTGGTCGCAGAGCTGATCTATGAGATGGATTATCATCGACAATGCTTCTGCTGATTCTGCAGGGGGTTTTCAACTCGTTACACGTCCCGTATCAGAGTCGCATTGATCCAACAACCCTACACCTCGTATGTCTACGATCGCCATGCGGTTGCGTTGCCCTGGCTCCAACCTCGACGTCACCTTAGCTTGGACTAGATTCTCCCGCATCGCATTCGTAACGATCTCAGGCAGAAAAATTCGTGCCTTCGCAAGAAGGTATCAGCTGGTAGGCAAGCCGACGTGGACAGTGTGCAAGAAGTCTGCCTATTGACGGGATTGCCGACCAAAAGGCCGTTTTGGTGATAGATCGGGGATAGTGCGGGGAACAATACGACCTGTTGGGCATTTCACGAGGCTTTTCGGCGCAACCAGGACACTATGCATTGGGAGTGGTGATAGGGACTGTGATAAGCATCTCCCTTGGCGGAGTCGCTTCGAGAACCAAACTATTCCCCGTAGCATGTAGAAATATTTCTGACAGTCGAAGATCAATGCGACTATCGTGATCGTCTCTATCTTATCAGCGCGCGAGGCTCCATGACGTCAGTGCGGCTGTGTTTGTCGAGTTTGACATATTTGTCCTGTTGGCCCTGTTTGTTCTCGGAGCCCGTTCCGGCTGGACCTTTTTTCTCCGGGTTGCTCCTGATGCTCTTGAAGGACCCTGGCCATCTATCGAATCCTGCGCGCTATCGTGTCGCTTCAGCCCACAGCTCGTTCCAGGCTATCTCCTGGCCTTGCTGGTGGTATATATCTAGCTGAAAGTTCGTTGTCGTGTTTTACGATGGAGCCTTTCTGATCCCCTACGCCCTCTTATCTTACACCCAACTCTATCTATGCGGCGCCCACAGTCCGCACACCACGATTGAGTTCAGATGGCGCGGCCGGACAGGCGCATGAACCTGGCCGTAGCGAGGATTATTCCTCCGATCTTGTTAGGCATTGTCATATATGCGGCATACGCTATCACAAAGCCGTTATGCAGTGAGTTTTCCCTCCCCCCCCTTAACTCGGCCAGAGCGTCCGTTGGGCTTACCCCGTTCCCAGTCGACTATCTTATCAATCCACTCCCGAAATATCACCACCGCCGACGGGCGGGCGCGGGCGCTGCCATCATTGCGGTTTTCTACGTCCTGTTAATACCCGTGTTGGGCACGTACCTCCGACTATTATATAATGTCATGTGGACTCCGGGGTTCCTGCCTCGAGCTGCCCCGTCGAATCCGGATCCACAGCCGGACGACGAGACGTCGAAACGTCACCACCATCGAGGGGGCCACCGGAGGAAGAAGAGCCGTCGGCGATCGAGGACAACGGAGAAGTCGGATCGGACCGATGTGGATCTGGAAAGTGGGCTCCAGTATAGCCCGACTAGTGATGGCGCATTCTCCACCGACACGGACGGGTTGGAAGATTTCTACACAAAGGATGTGTTCGTCTGCCAGCCCGACGGCAGACCGCTTTATTGTTCGACTTGCCGTCGGTATAAGCCGGATCGGGCGCATCACTGTCGCGAAGTGGACCGATGCGTCCCGAAGATGGACCATTTTTGCCCTTGGTAAGTGGATCTTGTGCTTGTGCGCTGATGCGTAAACTGACGACGGGATAGGGTCGGCGGCGTGGTGTCCGAAACATCGTTCAAGTTCTTTATCCAGTTCGTATTTTACACGATGATCTTCTGCATCTATTGTTTGATCGTTTGCGCCGTCTTCACCGCAGAGCTCAAGCGAGAGGTGAGTGAACTTTGGCCCTACACCGTGGAGAATCCTTGACTGATTGTGACGACAGACCGGCGCAGCCAATGCACACTGGGCAGTTGCTATGGGACTGTAAGTGCTGTCTGCAAATCCGCCTCTTAAATACCAACTGACAAGCAACAGGGCCGGCCTTTTTGGATTTTTCACCTTCGGCATGACGCTCAGCTCCCTCCAACTTGCGACATACAACCTCACAACCATCGAAAATCTCAATCGTCGCTCAGCAGTCTGGACACTCGCCATTCGCATCCCAGAGCGCATCCTTGCGAAACTCGGCCCGAACACCCAATGGGCCCCAACCTACCACACAGTCACCTACCCCCTCCCACCCCTGCCATCCCCGATTCCACCCCCGCAACCACCACCCGCGGACAACAACGCAGCCGCCCCGCCCGACTCGGAGTCCCAGCGGCCCCCTCCAACAGCAGCACCCGCCTACACAACTCCCCCAACAGCCCCCTACCCACCCCCAGAAAAGCAACACATCTTCGCAGTCCTGCAGACCATCCCAGGCGAAAATCCCTTCGACCTCGGCAGCCCGATCGCAAACCTGCAGCAGATAATGGGCTACTCCCTGCTCGATTGGCTCCTCCCTCTCAAGCACAGCCCGTGCGCGGACCACCGCCGCCCCGAAAGCGCCTTTCCGCTCGGTCCGGTCGTCGACCGCCTCAAGCGCGAGGCAGGGCTCGAAGCGCCCGATTCCCCCACGCCCGACGGTCAAGAGCGTAAGCCTGGCCATAAACACAGGCACCGGAGGAGTCGTCATAGACGGGAGGAGAAGTGATTTTTGGTTTAATAGTGGTTTGCATTGGGTGTTGGGGCTCTTTTTCTTCTTCTTGTTTCTTATATCTTTTTACTTCTTCTCCATCGACCCAACCATCCATTCATGCTTACACACCTTACACAGTCATATACATACATACATACTTACTTACTTACTTACACACATACATACATACCCGGGGGCTTGGTTGGTTTGATTTGGTTTGATTTGGTTTGGTCTGGTTTGGTCTGGTTTGGTTTAGTGTCTCTTATTCTACAAAGCCCAGGTGATTCTATTCTCTTCTATTCTAGCATAGTCAGGCTAGTCGACTCACTCACGTGAGCCTCGCAGCCTCGCAGCCTTGCTCCCATTATCTATTTAATTAATTTATCGTTTACGATCCTTCTTGTTCCTAACTTGTTTCCTTATTAATTCCTCCTCCTCCCTTTTGATCACCACGTGTTTCAATCGCTTGACTATCTCCAACTAACTCTCTCTAATTAACTCTCTCCAACATATATCTCCGTATCCGTAGGTTTTGCTTACCTACGTACCTAATAAATCACAAAATAACTAATTAGACATCACCCTAATATTCAGAGAGGATGTGCTGCGATCGGAATCCCAGTGTGTACCATACGCATCTTGATAGGTTCAATCTTTGATGCAAATCATTCAATCTGCGTCGTGTCTAGTTGGGTCAGGTGCATACATACTTACTAAGGTAAATGGATGTGTGCGCAACTAGCGCGGTAGGTAGGTAGGAAGGTGAGTTTGCAGATGGAAGAAATCAATCAAATTGCATGGTCTATTTGTACATCGTGAACGCTGCATCTTGAATACATCAAAGCAAAGTGTCTGAAGGAGACAATATGGAAGAACACATGAGAAAGAAAGAAAAAACAAAAAAACGAAAACACAATAATAAAAATAACAAGGAGAAAACGAAGGAGAGGAAGAAGAAGAAGAGGAGGAGGAGGAGGAGGAGGAGGAGGCAGAGAAAAAAAATCTATCAGCACATCGACATCGTTGAAAAGCATCCCATCATGAACATCGTTTCTAGAATACACGCGTCGACCAGGATAGGCAGGTCGAAAAGGTCAAAGATGAATTATGCGCCCTTACAGGTCGCGTCTTGTGTATGGCCGCAGTTGCTGCACCGTTCCGGACACAAATCGGGGTTGTTCATGCTTTCGCACCGACAGCAAATCCACCAACCCCCCATTGGGTGGCGATAACCGGTCTGAATGGTGGTTGATTGAATGTAGATGTTGGAAACCATAATTGCAATAGAGCGGGACTGAAACTGATTTGAAGTACACGGCAGGAAGACTGTGTAGACTGATGGGATGGAACGCTTCGGCAGTGGAGAGGGCCGTCGAAGAATTGATATGAAGTAAGTTTGATGGCACGCAGCAGGTTGCAGCAAATTTCAAACCAGTGGAACGACTGATATAGAAGCTTGGGAGGTTTAGAAAGATGGATTGAAGATTCCCTCCTGGTTCGAGGTGTTGTCCCATTCTTATAAAGAAGTCCAAGAGCCATGTTTGTCTCCATCAAAGATCGTTTGGCCCTTCAACCACCATGGCCCAACGGGGCGGATACGCGCGTCTGGTTTCCAATTTGCCCTTCAGGCGCGCATTGATGAAGCAATCGCCATGGCCAGGAGACAGAACCAGGGGATAGGCGCATTGCATCTGTATCAGCCACAATCCATTAGCCACCATACATCTTTGCCTGGACACCCAAGCGGTCTGCTAGAAACCAAGACTTCGTAGGGCGTCAAAGGCGCGCAGCCACTGTAGGTGAGGCTGGTGTGTTTCGTCTCAAGCTCCCGAGATGACTCGACCACGAGCGACGGACCTAGCAGGTACTGGGGAAAAATGTAGGACAGGCCAGTCTAGGTACGCCCTTCCGCCCAAAGGATGTTGTCACCAGATCGGTTCCCCCAGATGCTGAGCGTGTGGCTGAGCTTGTATGTGGCGGGTGAACCACCTCTGTAGATCTTTGTGTGCCCGTCTGCTTGATGTCGGGTCTCGGCGGGCTCCGTTTGAAGGTCATTTTGACCCATCCGGTATTGGCCAGACCTAGCCCATGCGACGGCATACCGACAGAGTGCGGTAGAGCCTTAACATACCCACCCGGGGGAATGCATCCTACCAGAGAAAGAAGGTCAAACATCAACTTGAAAACCCCAGTGTTTCTCATGAAGACCGTTGTGGAGGAGAAACCGACGGGAGACTCTAGACCGTCTGCCGAGCATACTCGGACATGAGTACGGTGGTACACCGGTTGCTCCACGAGCCTCTATGGAGAGTGTCCCGCGATCCCTCTGTTGCCGTGCCAAGCGTCGTAGATATTCACCCCTGTGTCGCCCGATTGCCCCCTCGTCCCCCTCCCGTTTACATGAAACGGAGGAGCACCGCGTGATCTCCTGGGGACGACTCGGTCACGGCAACAGGGGGTGCTAAGGGCAAATCCCGCACCGGCCGCAGTGAATGTCGGTGAGACACCAGGGCACTCAAGATCCGCAGCATGGATTTGAGAGGTGGAACTACCCTGATGGAAACTTCACCGGTTCGTCGATTGTCCCAGGGCGGTAATAGCTGCCCAAGGCCGAGCTTGCGCAGTAGACGCGCAGGACGGGTGAAAAGTAGGCGCAATAACGCCCTTGCGACGGATCAGGCGCCCAGGCGACACAGTAGACGAGGCTGGCGCCCGAGTATCTTCAGCCTGTGGAGGCTGAGCCCATTTTTTCCCTTTAGGAACCCCAACAATAGACGACTGTTGGCCCGAATTTCGGAACGACGGTCATTGCCGGGATACCACCAGCTAAGCCGATACATTACCATAAAACCCAACACGAGGGAATCTAGATCGACCTATCCACGGGAGGGATGCATGATAGACATGCATATATCACGTCTCTGGTTCTTCTAGAACACGGAACATTGCAGACGTACGACGCCCCGAACTCCTCAATTCTCCTCAGAACAGGTCCAACCCAGTTGGGGAGATCCGATGGGAATCCATGACGTCTTGTCTCTCGTGACTTCGAGCAAGGAGTGGGGGATATGCGACAGGGGTGTTTCGCCCCTCGGGCAACAAGGAAACCCACTTCGACCGCACCGGAACGGAAGGATAGTGCGAGGGGCGGGAACCAGAAGAAAATAACGATGACGATGATGATGACCAGGAATGAGAAGTGAAGCATGCCAAGTTCCGACTAAGGCTGTTGGACATCAGCCGTGTGTGCCAATGACAACCTGGATCAACCACGCCCGGGTTGAGAATGAAAGAAATGACGGATCTGAATGGACCACGGGCGGGGCCGGGGGAGGGGAATGTGGAGACGTACCGATCGTTGGGATCAGAAAGAGAGTTGATACAATACCACCTCGGTACTATCGATCAGGAAGTGTAACCCTCAAGTGATGATGCAGAGCCTCATCTCATGAAGGGAACGATCCGTATGGTCGACATGGAGAAAGAAGGACGAGAGTGGAGAAAGAGAAAAGTGAAAGATGGAGAAATGTAGAGAGAAAGTAAAGTTTTGCGGGACAGAAAGAGATCCCGTGATCGGGAACACCCAAGCGGATCATTACCATGGTTCTTCTCAACGATCAGGGTATATACTTCAACATCTACCTACTTACCACTTCACTTACCCTGGGACATACAAGGAACGATGGATGACAATATTTCCTATAATCCCCTTGGCTAGGTAAGTGTACTGTGATTTGCCTGGTTCTAGTCTCGTCCTACTCCACTACCCGGGTCAGATTCCATTTCGTCACTCTGGGCTTCACCTCCGATGAGTCCGGTCGCCATCTGCATTGATTCCGATTTGATATTTCTTCTGCTGACCTCCGATTTCTTGATCCAGATCTTCTTTCTTGTGGATTCTCTCTCAAATTTTCCTCGTATCAATTCGATTGATAGCGAGGCAAGACTCTTTCAAACCGCACCCCGAAACGATCGACGACTTGGTCGGCCCTCGGTCGGCGCCTGGCGAATCAGGCACTGACAGATCACGACCGCACTGGATCTTCTCTCTTCTCTCTCTGCGCTCGAGTTTCTCTTTGTTTTGCCCCTCTCTTTCTGCAATCATCTGTTCCCTTCTCTTTGTTTCTCTCTTCTTGGCTCTGGTCCCAGGAAAAAAATTGCGCTCAGTTCCTGCTCCGATTGTGCTCTGACTCGATTTTCTTTATCCATTCTTTGCATCGCTCAGCTTGAGCTGTGATTAAGATCATCTCGAGCGCTCGAGCTCCCGAGGCTTCCCCACCTTTTGTGTGCAAATTCCTGGACTCAGATTGATCGGATTTTCCCTCTCTCACTATTGAAATCACAATCAACATCATTTACATCTGCGGTCCCCTCCCGGTCCCCTCCAAATTTGGCTGTCTTGAAAAGGGTAGTTGCAGGATGAGCCCAGGTGCGCGATATCGCACCATGTCTCCGAGCAATTCACGAATGGTTGACCCCATGCGCGCCTCCACCGGAACGGTCCCGCTCAGCTCCCCCTACGACCCTTACGATCTTTCAGCCGTCCGTCAGGGGCTCACGGCATCTTATACGCCTTCCCCGGTTTATGAGCCTCGGTACCTGCGGGAACCGCGATTAGAGGCCCAACCGATTTCGTCCAAGTCCTATCGTGACTCGGATCATGGTACGAAAGTGAGGACCGAGTACGCCATCCGTTCTCGGCCGCGGAGCAGCACGACCTCGGTGGCGGATGGACGACCCCAGAATCTTCATCTCAGATCGTCTCCGGTGATCACTGCAGGCCACGGTCGGACCCCAAGTCCTCTTCCGAACCACGAACGGTACCTGGTGCCCGCGTCTACGAGTCGGCATCAAAGGCACTACCACCTGGCGCCTACGGATTATTCCAGCGATACCGGGCGGCTGGATCCCAATGCGCGAGCTGGGAGGTCGCGGATGGCCTACGGTGCCTACCGGGGCTACGAACATAATGACCGGTGGCGATATCCGCCCACGGGAAAGCTTCGCAAGGGCGAAGACATTGACGACTACGAGTCCTACACCTACACCAATCCTCGTGAGCAATTTGAAAAAGATTCGGCGGCGCGGTTGCGCGCCGACCGGGGCGGTTATCGCCGCGATAGACCGCTGAGCCTGACGGGGATTGACGATTCCCAATTGACGCACCGCAAAGAGCCCCGAGCGCTGGGGCCCCCTCCGTCTCAGAGAGGGTTCGAAAGGCTCGATCGGGACCGTCGTCTCACCTACACGTCCGGCGACAGCGACGCCGATCTCACCAGCGCACGGCGACGGCGCCCGCCCGTCGCTTTGCACCAGGATCCCGACGAAGTATACGACTCCTACCGGGACGACCGTGAGGAGGGCCGTCATCGACGCCACCACCGGCGACCCCAGCGGCCCGATGAGGAGGGGGGTCAGCCCTCTCACGGAGACGACCGCTCGCCGCGGACACCCGCCACCAAAGACTTGGTCCTTTCGGGGGGCGCACCCGGTCTGGGGACAGCGGGTCTGGCGAGTGGGTACTTGGGCGACTACGAGCTGTCGCCCCGCCCTGACCGGCTGCATCCAGACGATCACGACAGCCGTTCGCGTCATGGTCGGTCGCGCCGACCGTCCCGACGCCGGGCTGGGAGCGACTCTGACGCGTATAGTTCCGACGAGGACCTCAAGAACTACCGTCGAGAACCTCCCGCGCCGCGCAAACTGCCTAGCCCCAACGGATCGCCCAGCGGTAGTGATTGGTCTTTGGGGATGGAACCACGTCAGCACCGGACGCCCTCGCGGCGGCGCATCGGAGATGTGTCCAGCCCTCGGGAATCCGGCGGGATCAAGAGGATCGAGTCGACGCCAAACAAAGAACTGGACACGCCGCCCAAGGGGATTCTGAAGCGCCCCAAGGACAGGTTTCCTGAAGATCCCAACCCGGTGCGGGAGGGCGTCGCCCCGCTCAAAGACGCGCACAGCAAAGGCATTCCGCCGGGAGCCCGCTGGACCAAGATCGATCGACGACTGGTCAACCCGGCAGCGTTAGAAGCCGGGCACGAGCGGTTCGAAGAACGGAGCGAGTACGTGATCGTCCTGCGGGTGCTCAGCAAGGAGGAGATCCAAGCGTATGCGCTCAAGACGCAAGAGATCCGAGGTAAGCCGCCGTCGTCATCCGGCCTCCAAAGCCAAACATATGTGACTAACGCGAACGCAACCCAGACGAGCGATACCAAGAATATGTGAGCGAACGGCGGCGCCGACGCGAAGAAGACCGACGACACGGTCGCATCACGGACGACTTTTCCAGCGACGACGAGGAAGACGACGACGAGTCGCCTATGGCCATAGAGGGGACGTCTGACTCCAAGGCCGCGAGGGTATCGAAACCGATGACTGAGCCGGCAAAAGCGGCTGCATAATTTTTTTTTTCTTTTTTTCTTCTTATTCCTTTTGTTCTTTTGGCCCAACCTCAGCAATGCTGGTGATCATGTGGCGGCGAAGATCAACCGCATGGATGTACAGCGCGTATGCATCTACTGTCTCTGGCGTGTGTACCACTATGTATGACAATAACCTCGCACGCAAGGATATGATTCGACCGAGGGTTGATTTACGGGTTACTTGGGATGGAGGTGTTAGCACAAGATATCCAATCGCAGGGGAAGCAAAATAGCAATCATACTTGATTTTGTAATTTCTTTTTCCCAAATATCATTAGTATGATGATGATGATGATGATGATGATGATGATGATGATGATTCCACCTACGGTTCACGCTCACGTTCACCCGCATCAAGTCGCATATCATGGCAAACCCTGCTGAAGCAAACAATCGCAGACAGCCTCTCACCCAATGGATCCCTGCGCCTCATACTACATTATAAGGCAAAAAAGAAAAATGGTGTCTACACCCTCCTCCACCCTGCTTGCTACCAGCCACAAACTAAGATGGAGGTCACACTGTGCAACCGGACCGGGCCCAGACAATATCCGGAGTGAAAGGAGGAAGAAGTAAGGAAAGAGAAGAAAGAAATGAAATGAAAGGGGAAAAAAAAAAAGGAGTAAGTTGGATGACTCCTGTCTGTGTACATATGTATGCCATGCATGAGCAAAGTCTGGTTACTTGGGTAGTAGGAGAACGAAATCATCTGCTTGCTTCCTGAGGCTGGCATTACTGTCTGTCATAGCTATACTTGATCAACTTGTTTGTGTGGATTGGGTAGCGGTACACTTTGGTTTACTTGCTTTTCGATTTACCTATGTTTACCTCTTGCTTTGGTACTGCATATATTGGATTCTTTAATCATCCTTGTTTGTGCATATGCTTGGAAGACTTCAAGCAGTGGTTGTTGATTGATTGATTGGTATATATGTATGTACTATGTATATCGACAAAGACACAGTATGTAGGTGTATGTAGCACACTACGCATGCAGCGAAAGTGAGAATCAGACGGCGTGGGATGGGTAGGAGAAAGAGGTGATTCCAAGGGGGGGTGGTTAGAGTATGCTTAGGTATACTGTTCTTCTGTTCCTGATTTGTATCCCCCTCATACCTTGCTCATGGTGAAGAATTGAAGAGAACATCAAGAGATGTCTACCAGTATAAAGTAAAGGACGGATAGACTAGGTAATCGACTAGAAACGATCAGTGGGCATGGTCAGTCCTGCCAACCGGCAGGGAATCGACGGGTAAGCATGGGTCCCTGGATCTCGCGATTCTCTTCACGTCTGGCACTTTTCTTTCTCGATGTATCTATTATTATCGAGCTACTCGTACTGTTTGTTCTCTATATAGTTTGATAAATGTATGCAAGTATGAAGTGGCATCACGACTTCCTCTCCGTAACTAATCTACCTTCAATACAGACAAGTAGACATAACGTAATACTTACACCAACACGGTCATCAAACAATCCTCCAACACGAGACTAATTGAATAGTAATCTAACAGCAGAACAATCCTCCGGGAGGTATTGACTCACCCGAACTGATTGGATCGAAGCAACGTCGCCTAATCGACAACGGACGGAGTCCGCTTCCTCCCCCCGGTCGATATGATTCATTGGTTCGTCGCATCTCGACCACTCGGTAACGAGGGCAAACAAGTTCAAGAACGTTCTTGATCTCCGTGGCGCTGGGCCTTTCCGAGACCGAGATGGTTCCCAGTTGGGTAAATCGCATGGTCTATCGTTGCGCTAGGGGGAGTCCAAGACATCGCTAATACAATCAACGGATTGACCTGGATTTGTCTACCTCAGCATTGCGTGAATTATTCTCTGGGTACATTGAATATATACTACGTAGTACATACTCGTATACATAATAGTATGTAAATATACATAGTAAAATGGGTATCCCTGACTGAAATAACTCACTGTAGACAAGGTAGTCGCAAGCGAAGCTTTGGACAGGTCACATCGCTCGACAGTCGGTGAATATTCACACCCCCCATTAGAACCATATCTTGAGCCAACCGTTTCATCGTCTTTTGGCAGACCTCGGTCTCTCCATCGATCGAACTCTTTCGACCTGAATGTGGACAGCCCTCCGATAATCATTCGTCGTTAGCGGGTGGCAGGATGAAACAGGAACATGGGTTTAATCGGACTTGTCTCCATTCTCCCAGCTGGTCTGTGATTTATCTTTTTTTGTTTTGTTTTGATTTAGTCGTCGTTTTATCGGGCCCACTGTTTTTTTTTTTTTTTTTTTTTCTTCTTGATTATAGTTATCCTTGTTCTACTCTGTTGGATTCTGTCATATTTTATTCTCCGATGGTTGATTCTTGAAGATATGTTAGCACGATCT
>KZ559672.1:0-28835 GCA_002850765.1 Aspergillus taichungensis
CGGTAAACAATCAAGGTAAATCCTGGATGAAGAAAAAAAAAAAAAAAAAAAAAAAAAAAAAAATGAAAAAAGATGTTGACCGACGCAGGGGTCGAACCTGCAATCTCTTGATTCGTAGTCAAGCGCCTTGCCATTGGGCCAGCCGGCCTTGTTGAGATATGTGTTTTTAATTATGATATAGATTCCGAGTGAATATTTTTAGCGTATCTAGCGTATGCTTCATTATAGTACAGTCCTTTACTTCAGGAAGGTAGATAGTAAGGTACAAGGGAATCAATCAATCAATCATCCAAGTGAGCATCAGTGAAAAGAAAATGAAAGAAAAAAAGGAAAGGATATATTGAAAGAAGGCTCGACATCAGTAAGAAAAAAGGAAAGTAAAAAGAAAAAAAGAATGCAAACATCATGTCATGTCGTTAAATCCACCTCCACCCGCTTCTTCTCCGAGAAAAGCTCCTGTTCCCGAAAAATCTCGCCTTCAACCGTGAGAACCGGGATCGGATGAGGCAGCCCACGACGCCGAGTGAAACGCCTCCGCACAGACAGGCAAATCCGTTCGATGACCAACGCAGCCAGACAAGCCAGAATAGCACAGAACACGGCGAGCAGCGCCTGCAGCAGGACGGGGTGCGGGATGCGGGCGAAGTGTTCGTAAAGTACGTTGCTGCTGCGCGGGTATTCATCGACCGCTTCCGTGGCGAGTTTATCGGAAGGGTTGTCGGACGTCTTGAAGTACATCTTGGAGAGGATGTCCGCGAGGGACATGGGGGCTTTTTTCGGGGCGGGAAAGGCGATCTTGGTGTTCCTGTCATGCTGGATGTCGTTGACGACGAGGCCGTTGGTGGCGGTTTGCAGGAGAACGATCCTGACCAGATCGTCGGTGGCGGGGCGGCCGTGGAGGTCGAGGAAGCTCATCTTGAGGTGGAAGATGTCGCCGAGGGGGGCGCCTGGTCGGGGTGAGACGGGGTGAGCCTCGAGGGCATAGGCGACTTGGACGTCTTTGTGTTGGAAGTAGCGGTGGTCGGCTCCTTGGTACTGGGTGGCGTGGAATTGCATGGGGATGGGAGGGGGGAAGATGGGTTGGTCGTTTGCAAAGAGGGTGTCGTCGTGGGTGGTGAATTTGAGGGTCTGTGAATAGGTAGGTATGGTTAGTTGGTGGTTTTCTTGACGGGTTTGGACGATGGGGTGTATACCAAGTATGAAGTGGATGTCTGATCTGATCGACTGCAGCCGCGATCTGCAAAGGCGCATTCTGCGCAGGGCAGCATGATCTCATGCTTGCGGGTTGATATTTGAGCGCCGTTGCTTCCAGGGCCCAGGTATGGCAGTGCTGCTGCTGCCGCGCAGCTGCTCAGGTAGAGAGCGCATGTTAGGGAGATGACGCGCATTACGACGATGGTTGAATCAGTGAATCCCAACTTGGGAGCTGAACGGGGGAGAATGAGCTGGATATATCGCCATGGTGAGACCTGGGCGCCCTATCGGTCGGGCTTGTCCAAGAAATTAACAACGCTAAGGAATCAGGCGGGGCGAAGGATGGTGGATGCTAACGAGGAAATAGTAAGTATAAATATCTTGGTCCATGCCAAGTTGAGCTAGGTCTCTACTAGGATGGCCTGCACAGCCCTCATGGGGGCCAGTTAGCTTGATCGCCATAGGCGCCAGCTACCTTCAGCCCCAGTACGAACTCTAGGTTAATTGAAACTGAAGAGAATCGCGGCTCTTTCCGCACGGGATACGAGAAGAAGTCCAATCCAGCCCCCCCCCCCCCGTGAAATTCCTCGTTGGGCATGCGCAGTCCCACCGTCTAGCCATCCGTGCACTAACAAGCTGTCCGGTTGATTAACCGGTCAGCCTTGCGGGTTTCCTAACCGGTCTGGGTTCATGCTCCAGGCTTTAGTGTCTAGTCTCCCGAGTCGTCTATCATGGACATCATGGACATCACGGATACCACGGACATCACCAAAGCGCATCGTTCGGCTAACAGACAGGACCGATCCATGCTCGTCGTTCTAAATTATCCGTGTGATAGCTGACCACAAGTCCTCCTCACACCCCCAGTTTATGCAGAAGCTGCAGAATAAAATCTCCCCTCGCTCGACGGGGCACTGCGTGGGGGCCGCAGCTAAGCGTATCGAGGCTAGTTGGAGGCGTGTCTTGGCCACTCCGGGCTAGTTTGACTGCGGCTGTCGGTGGTTGAATTGAGTCCGGAATTGGGCCGATCGGTGGTATTATACTCAATGCGAATCCTGTTTTGGGTCGGATGACACTTGGTAAATGAATGAGTCTTGTGCGGAGGGAAGTTTATGCCGTGGACGGGCGTCGGGATATATATATGGCCGTGAGGATGAGACACATGACCTAGCAAATTGTAAAGTGTCTTGGTATTAACTATGTTAAGGGCAAAGGAATGGAGTAATCGATCACAATAAGCAAATTGAAAGTTTAAATAGAAAGAAATCAATATACACTAGAAATTCGTGGTACCATTGGCTGTGAATGATGGTGGTTGTTGACAGCCTCATGATACAAGGTTAGTTGATAAAACATTAGAAAATGGCATCTTACAACAACAGCTTCCATGGTCTAGCGGTTATGACATGAGTCTCATATCAAGCATATGACGTCGAAGGTTAACTTCGATGAGCAATCTCAGGGTCGTGGGTTCGATCCCCACTGGAGGCACGTTCTTTTTGATTTTTTTTCCCCCTCAAGGTCCGGCGGACATCCCTAATAAACCCGTCTACGTCCATTTTGTTACCCTGCAACACGTAGCTTTGTTTTTATGTGGAATGTATATAGTATCTTGTTTCTGTACATCTCACAGGCTGAAGTATAGAATACTATGAGATCCTACTCCAGGTCATGGAAACTGAGTACTAACAGTCTATATGCCAACAATACCAAGACTGAACACCCAGAACTAAACCACTACGAACCCACCCCCGAAAAAACAGGCTGCTCCAACCAATACCGACAGCGCCGTTCATCGGCCGGATCCCTCACGATCGTCAGATTATGCATCCCAACATCCAACACGCGCTCCGCAGGCCCATATCGCGGGATGGCAGGTCCTAGTGTCGAGCGCGGCGTGCCCGATGCGACAAAACTCAAAATGTAGTCCTGCAATGCCTGCGCGGTCGTCGCGTTCAACGGCAACCCCCGAAGCCGCACCTGGGGGTGTTCGGGATTGTAGAAGATGGAGTCGAGGTCTTGACCGTGGAGGGCAGGGGGCACGCTGAAAGTGTATGCGTAGGAGCTGTTGCGGAAGGTCTGGGAGAGGTGCTTGTTCTGGCAGCGGATGAACATGTCGTCGATTGCGACGGACGTGCGCTGGAAGGGGGTGGTGTAGCCGTAGGAGCCGTTGTAGATGGGTGGGTAGAGTGTGGTGGCGGCGTATTGTAGGGCGGAGGGGGGGAGGGGGGGCAGCAATTGGTGGATGGCTGGTGTGAAGCCGGAGTCGGTTGCGCCGATGGGGTTGGTGAAGAGGAGTCCGTCTTGGGCGTTGGTTGTCGAGAGGATGGTGAGGTTGTGGGCAAAGTCGCCGCTGTCAAGCAGGTTTGCTGGCGCGGCTGGGACGAAGGAGCCGTCGACGACTGGCGCAAAGGGGTAACCGCCGTAGAGAGGCGTGGTCGCGATTTGGTAGGCATTGGCGGCGATGAGCTTCTGCGATGGCAGTCGGCGAGCTTCGGCGACGGTGTTGACATTAAGGCTGTCCAGAAATTGCTGCAGAGTTGCGTTTTGGGTGAGTGACGGTTCGGGATACCACGCGGTGCTTTGGACAATGGCTCGTTGGAAGTCGGGAGGCCCTCGCTTGCCACCGTAGGCGGTGATCTGGTGCACGATGGAGTTGCCTGCTGAGGACTCGCCCATGACCGTGACGCGAGACGGGTCGCCGCCGAATTGGGCGACGTGCTCGCGGACCCATCGCAAGGCCATCCGCTGGTCGTAGAGGGCTGCGTTGGCTGTGCCGTCCTCCTCGAGGCTTTTGCCTCCTAGGAAGCCGAAGGCGCCTAGCTGGTGATAGGGTTAACATCTGGACAAGACCCATTTTGGTAATATGGGCGGCTCACGCGGTGGTTCAGGGCTACAAAGACGATTCCGTCCCCTTCACGACCTTGGCTACGCTCAATCAGGCCGGTTGGGTTGTAATCAGTTTTGTCGCCGGAACTCCAGCCCCCGCCAGTAAAGTACACAATGACTGGGGCGGCGCCAGCCCCACGGTCGAAGACCCGTTTGGGAACTACAACATCCAAGAAGAGGCAATCCTCCGTCGTCCGGGGGTCGAGAGGGGCCGGTGTGTACGGGTACGACGAGATATTGGTGGATTGGTTGAACGGCTGGCCGGATAGGAGGCTCTGGAGGAACGGCATCTGGATCTTGGTCGACCACATTGGCCGAGCCTGAGGACATACACGGCCTTCTGCGCCCGTCTGCACCGTCGAGCGATTCGATTCTGGGGGCTCTGGGGCCCGAAAGCGTAGATCTCCGACCGGCGGTGCGGCATATCGAATGTTGCTAAAGTTGTAGAGACCTTGGGATTCCTGCATGGGGTCAGCGTGGAACGCTCGTCGTCGTCAACCCGGGTAGCCAGGCGGTACATTGAAAGATATTGCCTGATGCACTTCGTACCCCAAGTCGACGGTAGGCAGGCTTGCTGCATTGCCGCTTGAGATAAGAGGGAGAATAAAGAACGACAGCGCTATACGGATGGCACCCATTATGCTGTCCTCTGCTGTTGTATGTAACAGAACCAGATCGATCGCTGAAACACCCAGGAACTAACTGCTTTTTCCCAGATCGGTAGTAGTCCGTACTTTTCTCATTTTCTTTTATAAACTACAGGAGCTTCCAGAGCTTCTTTGACATGACACGTCACGTTGCGACCGACCGACCGGAGGCGCATATATCGGCAGCCAAGTGATCTCATTGGGGTTACCGCCAGCGGAGTCCAAGGATTTAAACACTCGCCACTGAAAAACTGGCTTTTCGGTAAAGCTTAATGGCTGATCAGCAAAGAGAGCTCTGGAAATCTGTTGTGTGCTGTACAGATGGGGTTTATTGCGAACTCAATGGACATCCGAATGCAACGTCGCTTTTATTGAACAATAATGACACAAACCACTCTGTTTGGACCCCTCTATGGATAAGTTTGGTTGCACATAAATTTTTACCGCGTAAGGGGCTTTGAAATTCCATTTGTCTCCCAGTGTCGAATTTTCTCACGCCGCTCCCCGCCCGGCCCTATTCGGACGCAATGACTGTCATGGATACAAACCCCATGAGTAGAGGGCTCATTGATCATCAACCTCGCGAATTTTGTAGGTTTCAATCATCTCATTCGACGGCACCAAATGCTCGTTTTGCAGTTTCGTAGCCGTGTCCACCCCGGCCGCGGGGACGCGGTATTCAAAGCGTTTGCCTAGCTGTGGGGTTTGGCCTCCAGGCAAGGGATAGGGATATGGCAGGTAGTCCGGCATAAGACCGAGCTGCACAAGCACTGTGGCTTGGTCCCATGCAATGTGTTCATGGTACAGCCGGTCTCCGCGAATGTTCACCACAGAGGTAAACGGAATCCGAAGGGGCTTTCCCGTGGGCGGGATACCCGGAATGCTATTGATCCATTAGAACATTCCCTCTCACACCTGAAACAGGGAGAGAACTCACAGCCAGTCAACTTGCTTGTTGTGGGTGAGGCAGAAGATGAACTCGTCCACCACGCGATCCACCCCAACCGTCCGGCTGATCAGCTCCAGCGCCGTGTCGTCCGGGTTATTGAAAATGAAATGGTTCAGGTAGAATTTACTCAGACGGTCGCGACCGACTCCGCCGGTCAACTATGAACTGGTTACTTCCCCACATCAATGTGCAGCGCGAGGAGGCTTACGGTCGGCACATGGTTGACGTAAGGCTCCTGGACCATAGTCGCCATGGTCTTCTCTACAGATCGATCGCCAAACTCATAGAACGTGTGCTCATCCCAGATTTTTTCCAGGTCAAAGTAAGGTCCGTCCATGTGTTTTTTGAGAAACGTCAGAGAGCGCGAATGTGCGACTCCTGCAGTGGAGATTTTGAAATCGGTATGTCCAGGCACGATGAATCCGGCGGACGAGGCCTCCGGGTATGAGTAGACGGTACCATGAGCAGGCCGTTGGTCAGCAGCACCCTCTTTAGGGATATGGAAGAGAGCAGGGAGATTCGAAGGCGTGTCCCAGATGCCCAAAAACACCACCGCAGCCAGTTGCGTACTGGCCCCCGTGATGGTCCGAAGTGCTGCCTCAAACCCAGGCGCATAATCGGATGGAGAACCATAGACTAGGGCACCATCAGTTCCGGGTTCTTGAACTTGATCGGCGTCTCACATACCCAGAAGTCCATAGTAGTTCTTATGATCGCACTGTGGCAGCGAGAAAAGGGCCTGTGCTGCCCTGTCGATACGATCTTGGACCTGGGCCGGTTCACGGCTTGTTTCCGCATCCAGCGTAACCTGGGCTACTACATAACTCTCCTCTGCCCATTTCTGGATGGGTTCTGGATCTAGGGTCTCGTTCTTCTGTTGACATCCCACAAGATTATCCGGACGTATCATGACCAGACCGGGACCCTGTCCGCAGCGCGACAACGGAGGCTGCAAAAGAATGCCATGTCCCAAATCCACCACCGGTGCAGAAGGAAGGATAGGAGGGTAGGAGGTCATTGTGATGTGGTGCTGTAGATGAGATTGGAGAGTACGGATAAATGGTTCAAGCCGTTATTGCGGGGAGGATTGGGTGCCTCGGCAGGGGCATATATCACGTGATTGACAGCATTGTCTTTCACGTCTTCCTGCTGTCATATGCACAGTATTGGGAACTGAAATGAATAGAATTTCTACATTAGTGCAAGACATTCCCACTAGACAAAAGCCTCTATTCGCACTATAATTCTCGTGGTGAACGGCATGCGTCTCCAAGCAAGAGAGTGAAGTATACAGCAAAGCCATCATTGGCCAGCAAGTCATAACACACGTGACCCGGTCTTGGCGGGCGGACGGATTCCGACAGCTGCGTTGGGAGCTCCATCGCGACATCATCTCTCTCCCCACCGTTGACCATCCCAACCATGGACGCGCAGTTTCAGTCCACCCTCTCGAACCTAGAAAACAAGCTCAATGCCCTCATCAGTAGTCTGACGACCTCCCCCACCGCGGCAGGCGCACCGGCTGCCGCGCTCAACCTCCTCGAAGCCGACGACTCGTTAACCTCAGACATCGAGATTCTGCGACAACACCAGCAAAATTATGCAAGAATCTTAAAGCTCCGTGAGGAGTCAGCAAGCTTAGAGGAGAAAGTGAAAGACATTGTGCGGGAGGTAGTGCGGTACGAGAAGGACATTCAGACCGCCTGCGGAGGCGACGCCTACGACGACTCGGACGACAGCTCCGACGATGAAGATGACATGAGTGGCGCGCCGGGGAAGCCCGTCCGCGGCCGTACTATGCGAGAAATCGATTACAAGCTCTTGCTAGATTTTGCGCGACGAATCAGCAAATACAATCACCAGGCAGCGGCGGACGCAGCGGCCGGGGCCCCAGCCAAACCGCGGCCGCAGATCCAACAAGCGCAGGAACCCGCCGACACGGAGATGACAGGGATGAACAGCCACGGTGGGGCAGGGACCACGACAGAAGAGGGAGTCGCGCCGGTGGCCAGCGTCACGAAGGATGCAACATCTTGGCTGGACGAGTCGGCCAACATGACGCGCCAGGTATATATGCTGCCGTACCCGATGGAAGACCGCATTCGGATGGGTCTCATGGGTCAGATTCAGCTGGCGGGTGGGGAAGGCCGACCGGATTTTGATGCCGATAAGGAGGTGGAACGGTTAATTCGCGAGGCAGAGGGCCTGGGTACCATAGGGGCAGTTCCGCCGGCAGCGGAAATGGGAGAGGCGACGCGACATGCCGAGGAGGCGGCCAAAGCTGCAGCCCAAGCTGGGGTGGCTGCGACGAGCGGCCGGGCTGCGGCGGCGGCTGCGCCGGCCCCGAAGCCCAAGGCTATGCTTGATCTGGACTTGTACGACCCAGACGAGGATGACGAGTAGGATGGGCTGCGGTATTTTGGACCGACCATCATGATTCGATGATCTGTTCTCATGTAAGACACATGAACCATCCATGGGGCTCTTGACTGATCTTCCTTAGCTGGGGACCTTAACAGACTTAAGATCAACGGTGAACGCTCCGTCCTAGTTTCGACCGTCTATTTGGGAAGTCAGCCACGGAACCAACCGCTCGAACCCAACTCGAAGTCAGAGACTAGATGATTGCTCCATCACAGCAAAGGTGCAGGACATGCACTTTGTTAATTCCTACGCATAAATTAGTGAGGTCTAGGCTCACTTCCAGCCGACCAGGCTCAGTCTGCCGTCAGGACCCTGATTATCCCCCAACAGGCGAAATTTGATAGGCTGATTGGATGTGGGAAGAGGGGTTTAACGGACGCGTGAATGAAGCCCGCGTTTGCTTCCTAGTTTGGAGGCGCGCCAGTCTCCCATCAATGCTACGGGGCCAGTTACAAGCTATAGCCTCTCAATTCATTGCAAGATTGGGTAGATTACATCTCACCCGTTCATGCCACATCGACCTGCGCGGTATGAGTCAACCACGGAAGAAAATTCAAATGCGGTTATCAAATGAGCTTGTGATGTCTCGCTGCGAAATGGGGAATACGGTCACACCCATTGTGATCACCAAAAGGGATCAAACGGGATTGTTTCCCGCCAAATGATTGTGTTGTTGACCTGCTGGCTGAACCCAGTCCAGTGTTTGGCATACGACCAGATCCTGGAGTTATCATACATAATAAACACGGAACAGTCTGATAACATGACACAATTGGCGAACGGAGCTGGCCATACTGAAGCCTAGCAATGAGTACCAGATCGAATAGAGTTAAGTCATTCAATTAGACCGTTGAACTACAATGAGAAACACAAGTTCATCTTCGCAATGTTGATTCTAAATTTCTATGTACTTTCAATATCAACCTGACAGCTACGCCGCCTGAACAGAGCCAGCGACTTTCTTATCCCCACAACAACACCACGACATGACGTCCTCCAAAGCCGGGCGACAGAGCCCCCAACCTTCCCAACAGCATCAATCACAATAGCACAGTACTTGTCCGGAACCAGCTTCAAGACCGCCGCCCAAACAATGCAGAACACAGAGCACCCGAAGCAGATCGCCCACTGCACGCCATCCAAGGGAGTGACGCCGAACGCGGCGCCGCCGACAAAGATGATGAGAATCTGGCCCCCGACCATGAGGACGTTGATTCCTATGAACAGGTAGTTCCGGTGAACGCCCTCGAAGACATTGAAGTGGTTGTCTAGTCGACGACAGTTGAGCTCGTTGAAGATCTGCATCCACACAAAGGTGTTGAAGATGATGGTGTCCAGCTGCTGCTGCTTGTGGGGGTCGCTCGTATCGTAGGAGAGGATGCGGTCGCCAGCGAAGTAGAGGGTGAAGCATACGGTCAGTTTGTAGATCGACTGGCCGATGATCATCTTCCACATGATTACGGAGAACAAGGGAGCGTGTTTGGGGATAGGGGGGCGATGGAGGATCTTTTCTGTTGGGGCGTCTGTTGCACTGGTTCTCGTTAGTCTTTTCTTTCTCTTTTTGATGAATTTCCTAGAGACTCACAGAGCTAGAGCAGCGAAGGTGTCCATAATGAGATTCACCCAGAGCAGCTGCACGGCTTTGAGCACACTTTGATTCGAATTACTGTAGATTGCTGTAATGAAGGTGAGTAGCACCGCCGTGATGTTGACTGTGATCTGGAACTTTCGGACTGTTAGTAATATCTTCATGAAATATTCTCGAGATTACACACCTGGAGAAACTTGGAGACGGCATCGTTCACAGCTCGACCCCACGAAACAGCAGTGACAATCGACTTGAAGTTATCATCTAGCAGGATGATCGAGCTGGCTTCACGAGCAACTTCCGTCCCACTCATTCCCATGGCGAATCCCACGTCTGCAGATTTCAAAGCCGGCCCGTCGTTGGTGCCATCCCCAGTCACCGCAACTGTTTCACCAAGACGCTTGAGGTGGGTGACCATGATGCGCTTGTCCTCTGGAGATGAGCGAGCTAGGACCTGTAAACGAGGAACGACGGCGTCGACTTCGTCCTCGTTGAGTTTTCGGAATGCCGGCCCTTCCATGACGATTCCAGCGTCGGTGAGAATGCCACACGCGGTGGCGATGGCTGCTGCGGTGTTGAGGTTGTCGCCTAGACCGTTCGCGGTCAGTGATCAGTGTCAGGGTTTATAGGGGGTTCGTCTGACCTGTGACCATCTTGACCTGGATCCCAGCGGCGTTGCAGGTTCTGATTGCGTCCGGCACTTCGGGGCGCAGTGGATCGTGGATCCCTAATGCTCCAATCCAAGTAAGTTCCTCAAGAAAGGAATTGAGACCTGGAGCCCCTCTCCGGCGATCAGTCGCTGAAAGGCAACTGCACGGGAGATCGCGGTAGGCCACTCCTATCATCCGGAGAGAGCTCCCTGCATGCGCCGCAATGATGTCCATGATACCGTTGCGGGTTTTCTCGTCCAGTCGGCAAGCCATGATGGCATCCTTCTCCGACACCAAGTCCGAAGAAACCACATCTGTCGAGGCATCCAGAAGAACCTCACATGCCCCCTTGACAAGGAGTCGATAGTGACCGGGTGCAGGCTGGTATACAACGCCCATCACCTTCCGGGTAGATTCAAAAGGAAAGACCAGCTCTATATGGGCATTTGCGCGCTCCTCAGCCAAATCATGCAGGGCAAGAAAATCCCGTGCGAAGTGCAACAGAGCTACCTCTGTTTTGCTGCCGACAAACTCTTTGCCAGTGTTCTGCTCTTCCTCGAACGCAGTGGAGTTCAGCGCCAGGCTATCCGCCAACAACCCCGTCACGGTGGGTGGGAGCCTCTCAACGACCCCCGAAGCGGTGGTGGATGGTACTTGCGGATCGGACGCCGACAAGAGGTGATTGAACTGCTCCCTGGAGCCGAGAATGCCTGCGACAACTGTCATTTTATTCTGCGTGAGCGTCCCCGTCTTGTCGGAGCATATCACGGTGGCGTTTCCCATGGTTTCGCACGCACGCAGCACCCGCACGAGGTTGTTCTCCTTCAACATTCGGGTCGTGGCGAAGGCTAGTGCAAGAGTGACCGCCAGGGGTAGTCCTTCTGGAAGACGTCAGTAGGAGTGTGATATGCGCATGTGGGAGGAAGCCCATACCGGGGATGGCCACCACAATAACTGTGACGGCAACGATGAGTATATCCATGAACTCCTGGCCCTTGACGCTGGGCGCGGCATCGTTATTCGACAGCTGGAACAGGAACCGAATAAGAAGAACAAGAAACAGCAGTATCGCAGTGCTATAGATATATCAGTAGGTGCATATAGGGCTCGTCAGATGGCACTAACCCTGATCCGAGCCATCCTATCCAGCTTGCCAATCGCCCCAGTTTCACCTGCAGGGGTGTTGGATCGTTCTCGACCTGCAAGGAGGCCATGATCCTCCCGTGAGTTGAATGCTTCCCAACGTTGGTAACGAGGTATGAGCCGAGACCCTCAAGCACCTTGGTGCCGGAAATGATGAACGGATCCATCTCTCGTGTTGCGGTCCCATCCACAATATGACCCCATACCGCGTCCCCGCTCATCTTGTCTATATGATCCGACTCCCCCGTGGCGGAGGACTCATCGCATCTGATCCCATGGCATGATATGAGAACGCCATCAGCAGGAGGAGAATCACCCGGCTCAATAAGCACCACATCCCCTACATTGATATCGGCAATATTCGCCATCAGCGACTTGCCCGAGCGAACGATCTTCACGTCCCGGTCTAGTTTCTGCAAGATGGTCAGTAGAAACGTATCAGCACGTCACTAAGATACCATACCCGTCTATTCAGCTTCGTAAACTGCCTCTCCTTCTGCCAATCATTCCCAGCCGTCGCCGAGACGACAATCAAGATCGCCACACACACCGCGACTCCCTCCACCCAGTCAACCTTGGACTGCCCACTAACAGCCTCATAGATCCCCAACGACAGCGACACCACCGCAGCAATAGTCAGCAAGATAATAATCTTATCATTATACGCATTCCACAAAAGTCTCCACACCCCCAGCGGCCTCGGCGCCATCTGCTCATTGCACCCAAACACACGTCTCCTATCAGAGAACCTCTCCAAAGCCACATCGCCCCCTTCACCCGATTGCCCCAAACCAGGAGACACAAGCGGCACCCGACTATCCAGCTTATCGAGCGCACCGGCCCGTGCATCTTCAAACCCCACACACGTCAACAGACGATCCTCGTCGACGGATATCCCCGCCGAGAGGTCCGTCTGCAACCCGCACGCTAGCCCCTGCAGGCCGCCCAGAGCGCGGAAAGCAGCCAGCGATTTTGGGCTCATTAGCTTGTTAAGCTGGCCGGGCGAGAACGCGAACTTGTTGTCCTCGACGAGGAAATCGTTCTCGTGCTGGGGGTCGGGGACCAGGGCTTCTGCGGGGGTCACATCGTCGTAGTCCGCGGCTGGAGATCCGGGGCTGGATGATGCTTTCGGTGCCATTTAATCGATTGTTATATAGTATAGTGCCCATTGGTAGATGGGCATGGAGATCAATTACAGGTGTTTATGGGTCGAGCGTGACGAAGTCTTTAAAAGGGTGTTGCTTTCTACATTCGACTACAATGATGCCGTGACATCATGGGTCTTCTTTCTCAATGCTCAGCCATCACTGATGTATTTCGTGAGTCGCTGGAAGTGTGTCATGTTCCATATCTATACTTTTATCATTGAGGGATCTATAGGGTTTGGATGGTTCGGCGTGGGCACTGCCACTCTTGGCGGTGTCATCATAACTTTGTCCAGGGTTGGTTCAGCAGCAGCACAAAGAAATATAAGATGAAATAGAATAAAATAAAAATTGACAAGAAAATAAAACTAATCTTAAATAAATTATTGACAAGAATAAATTATACAATAAGAACAGGAAAGAACAGGAAAGAACAGGAAATGCACTGTCAGGTGATATGCAGGCCAACGATAAAACCGCAGAGTCTGTTACTAACCCTAACCCGTCCTTCTATACAGCGACTTGAGCAGCCATACAGCCACTGCAACATAAGACAACTTGCGGTATGTTTTAATCCCCCCGGAAGACATTAAAAATCCATCTATTATATAATAATTATACAAGCTGCCGCTGCGCCCACAACGCCTGCAACCGCTCAATCTGCACCTGAGTCGCCCAGCCCATATCAGCCTCGACGCCGCGAAGCAAATCCCCAATAATTTGGCGCTCTTGGGCGCCCTCGAAGCACTGCCCGGTAGCGAACAGCAACGGAATCATGTAGATACGGGCCCCGCCACCCGGCCGGGCCAGTGCAATCCCCGCAATCTCCTTACACCGGTAGTCGACTTCTTTGGTCAGCTCGCGGTACCCTTGCAGGCGGTCGAAGGCGGTGCTGAGGCCCGTGACGGCGTCGGCGGGGCGGTTCAGCGACAGGCCCAGCCGGCCGAAGTGGTACTGCTGCATGGCGGACGCGCAGGTGGTCAGGCCGTAGAAGATCTCCGGGAAGGGCATGTCGGTGGTGGCTGTCTTGGGGGGTTCGAGGCGGACGCTAGGGCGGAATGTTTCAGGGACGTTCTCAAACCAGGTTTGTAGGTCGAAAGAGAGGCGGAGCCAGGTGGAGGTTGTGGGGTAGGAGTGGGGGGAGGCGCAGGGAGGGGAGGTCTCGTCGGCGAGGGGCGCCATGAACTGCTCCATTTGAGATTTTTTGGACTCCGCGAGGAAGTTGACAACCTTGCAGAGGAGCCAGGTGAGCGTGTTGGCGGCGGTGTCTTCGCGATGCGAGGCGGGGTCGGACGGCGGAAGAAGCTCCAGGCTGCCGTCGGGGCTGATGGGGATTCCCGCGGCGCGCCAGAGGGGCAGGTTCGCGGGGTCGAAGTGGGAGGGGAGGCGGTTGTAGTAGGAGGCTTGGTAGTCCTGGCGTGAGAAGTTCCAGAACGCTGCCGCGATGCCGTGACTGAACCGTGCGGGTTCGGAGCCGTTGCTGCATAGGCTTAGGAGGTAGTCATATAAGGTCTGGATGCCGTCCAGGTGTCTACGGATGGTTAGCACTGGGGGTCTTAATAGGAAGTTGGATTTCTTGGACAACGCACGATTGCCAATTCAATGCGGATTCGTCGATCAACCGGTACATCGTGAGAATCGCTGCCGCCGCCACCAGATTCTCCGCCATCCTCCAGAACCCAGCGGGCTCGAGAGGCTGGTCAGTCTTGGTCTGTGCGGTCAGCCAGCGATTGACGATGGCGATCGGCGATTCTAACACGGCCGAGCTGGAGACAAACGTGTACTGGTCGACGATGTGGGCGTTCATGCTGGACACGGCGAGATAGAAATAATTGGCGGCCTTGAGAGTCCAGTCGACCTGTTCTGAATTCGGGTAGACCTCCATGGTCGCCGGACTTGAGAACAAGCCCCCCGCCGCCGGGAGTGTTTGGCCCTTCACCCGGCTGAGGTGTTTGGCGGCCAGACCGGCGATTGAGTACCGCAGGAATGGCTCATTGATCGCGCGGATGGGGACATACGCGGCGAAGAAATTCCCCGAGTCCGCCAGGTCGAGCCTGGAGCGGGGTTAGGACAGGGCAGGGTGAGCTAGGGGAGAAGAGCACACTGACCATGGTCCCACAATGTCCGAGTAATGCCGAATCAGAAAGGACAGTTCATGTTCGGTCCCGGTCATGAGTTCCGAGAAGATGCCCTGGAAGTCTTCACGATCACTCCGCACGGATGGACTCCCGTAAGACCCGAGTCTGGGATTGGGGGGTGCTCGGATCTCCTGGATCCCGCTTAAAGTCTGTCCTGACGAGGGCTGGGAAACATTGCGGCTGGTTCCGCTCTGCTGCTGCTCTGGACTGGCGATGCTTGAGGTGACCTCAACCCTACTAGGTTGGAGCACCGGCTCATCCGGGACAACCGCGGAGTTCAAGCTCGCATTCGGCATGGGGGACGGCGGTCCCGACTGTGTCGTCTCTGATCCCCAGGTAGTCGATACCGACAAGCCCATCTCCGGCGGCTGAATGGGGTGCTGTTCCTCAGTTTGGGCGAACCCGGGGTCACCCGATGGCTGTGGACATGAGTATCCTTGTTCACGGTCACGAGGTACATCGAAGATCAAAACATACGGGATCATGTGGCTTGACATTACTCGACTTGGGGTGATCTCGATACGGGGCATAACGCCGCCGGACCGAGGCACCCTGGTCTATAAATTTGCGTGTCTGAACATATCCCGGGCATTCCACCCCGGCATTGATACAGCGCTGACACCGCGGACGGGTCTCGTCACACTGGATTCGGTCAGCTCCGAGATTGTTCTGCCTGGTCGCCTGCCGTGAAAAGAGGTCGTAGATTACCTTCAGGTGTCTCTTCTTACACCGTTCACACGCCTTGTTGGAGGGGACTCCCGGCATGGTTTCCACAGCGGTGGGGCGTTACAGATTGCGGGGAGAGAGAGAGAGAGACAGAGAGAGGTGGCGGATGTTCTTCCTGTGTGAGTGATCTACTGTAGACCATGGTCTCACTGGGATACCACGGTGAAGACAGCCGACATGAGAAGATCCTAACGAATTTTAGAGAAAGTGGAACAGAAGAATCAATCAATATGATGTTCGTGATATCCAGTTGGGGTAGAGAATGTCACGAGTCGAGGAATTTGTCCCGTCTTGGCATCTCGTCATGGATGCCATGTTCGGCCTGACGTCGGCCTGATGGCGGCCTTGTCTCGGCATGCCGGATCAATATTTCTCCGTATGGTTTCATGCCGATCATTTCTTTTTTCTGTTGTCTCTCTACGCCGTACTCTCGCACCTTCAATTCCAAGCAATTCAAGCTTTCGTCGGTTGTCGGGAGATCTTGATGACGGATCTGGTTCCCTCCGATCGCCATCGTCATCATGCTTCGTTCAATCCCGCATGGTTCGTCTGCTGGTCAGACCAGACCGGCGAGACTGACCCGATCAGCTGATCAAGCCATGTCCCGTACTGGGTCGCTGTCGCAATGGGACAAAGGTCGCATCTACGAGGAATGGCTGCGTGAGTGATTGATGGTTGATAGCTAGGAAAACAGTCGATTTCAGATTTGGCTAACTTTGACAGATGCGGGACGACCCCACAATGTGGTTTGCTCGAAATGTCGCATGCCAGGTAATCTATTGTTGTGCGAGACATGCTGTCGATCGTACCATGCATCCTGTCTACCGGCAGAGATCATGTCTCCGGGGTCCCCGTTGTTCTGCCCATCCTGTAAAGAGAAGCAATGGGATCAAGATCCCCCGCGATTTGACCCGCCGGAGGCATCATCTAATATCTCCCGTGCCAGTACGCCCAGTGGGGTGGGACTCAGCAAAGGAGCGAGTCCGTCTGGTCGAACTCCAAGTACCTCACTGAATTGGCCTGGGACACAGCGGAGCCTACAATCCTCCCCGGAATCGGGACGCCCTCCCGGGATCCCATCCCCGGGGCCCTTTCGGGCTCGGGATTTCCTAATTGAATATGGTGGCTTTCCCGCCGACCAGGACTTTAGACCCGAGCTCTTGTTGAAATTAGAATCCATGATGACGGATCTCGAAGCCCAATTTGCCCTGCAGCAGGAGGCGTACGAGCTCCGCGAGGAGAATGCTGCTCTGCGAAGCCAGGTCACCCATTTGCGATCGTCGGCTGGCGCCCAGCCCCCGTCGCGGGAGCCGATCGTCAACCCCGCCGTCTCGCATATCCCACCCATTCTGCCCCGACCCACGCCAGATACGAGTGGTAAATCCTGGGACCGGATTGTGACCGAGTTCTTTTAAGCCCGGAAGTTCCCCGCAATGCCTGGGCTGGATCGCATCGGCGGAATCATAGGACCGGAGAAGGAGAATCTTAGGCCCGACATGCCGGAATGCGCCCGACTGGGATGTTGACTAGGGTCAACAATTTATACCCATGCAGACACGGTCAGAAAGAGGGGGCGGAAATTATCCAACCCTACTAAAGGTGTTACACCCCCGACAACGTCACCAGCCATTAATCCTGGTGGGACGCATCGCCTTGCGGCTTCCCCACTTGTTGAATCCTCATGCCCACCTGGACACGGCCAATGCTACCTACCCACGGGGCTCTAGTCTGAACGTAGGCATTCTGATCGACAATCACGGCGGATCAAACTTTTGCCCAAGTCTGCATAAATATTGACTGATCCCCTGACTGCTGGGGCTAAGACTTGTCACTCCCCGACATCCGGGCCTATTTTAACTAGCCGACTGCCCGAACCTCCTAACGAAGGGAGGGTACTGGCACTGTCATATTAAACGGAACCTCTAGCAGTCGGTTGTTCACATCTTGCGAACATGAAGCCTTTGTTTTCGAAGGGCCTGCTGGGAATAGCGGCCCACGCGTTCGTCCTCGTTTATGCTCAAGACGACGCGTCTGGATTTGATGTGCTTGATTATGTTGATCCTCTAATTGGGACGGCGCATGGAGGTATATTCCATTTTCGACGATAAACCGGACAATAGATTAAAGTAAACAGGTCATTCCTTTGCGGGTGCGACTCTACCTTTTGGCATGGCCAAAGCGGTCGCAGACACGGACAGTGAGAACCAAGGCGGCTTTGCCTCGGACGGGTCCACCATCATTGGGTTTTCCCACATGCATGATTCGGGGACCGGTGGTGTGCGTATTGACATCGAGAGATTGATAGCAGCAGGCTGACGGATGCAGTCTGCGTCAATGGGAAACTTCCCCCTTTTTGTCCATCCCAGCTGTCCTGACGACAAGCTCGACAATTGCAAATGGAAACAGAGTGATCGGGCCATCGAGTGGGATCGGAAGTCCCCGAAAGCCCGCCCGGGCTATTTCAGCATCGCGCTAGACAATGGGCTTCAGGCCGAGATGACCGTGACCAACCGCTCGGCTCTTTACCGCTTTAACTTTGACGATGCCAACGACAACCTCAACCCGGTCATCTTAGTGGATCTCATGGATCTGCCGCAGTCCCGCTCGCAGGGTGCGGTGTCTGTGGATCCGTCGACGGGCCGATTTACCGCGAATGGGACCTTCAGCCCCAGTTTCGGGACGGGTAAATACAAGTCGTACTTCTGTGCGGATTTCAAAGGCGCCAAGGTTCGCGACGTAGGCACGTGGGACGGAGATGGCGCGACACTCGGACAAACAACAACGAAGATTGACGGTTCCGCGGTATCGCGGTCGGCCGGGGCTTTTGTCCGGCTGAACGCGCCGGCGAAGGGGCAGCCAATCTTGGCGCGTGTCGGGGTGAGCTTGGTGAGCGAGAAGCAGGCGTGCTCGAACGCGGAGAAAGAACAGCCGGACTTTGATTTTGATGGCACCGTGGCCGCAGCAGAGAAGGCGTGGCGCGAGAAACTAAGCCCGGTCAGCGTCGATGCCAGCGGCGTGTCCTCTGACCTGCAGACGGTGTTCTGGAGCGGCCTGTATCGTACGCTGATCAGCCCGCAGGATTACACAGGCGAAAACCCCCTGTGGAAGAGCGACGAGCCGTACTACGACAGTTTCTACTGGTAAGCTTCATCCTGGACGTGGAGATGTCGATGCTGACATCTGCAGTATCTGGGATTCCTATCGGGGCGTCCATCAGCTGCTGACGCTGGTGGATCCACTGTCCCAATCCCTGATGATTCGCGCTTTGGTCGACATCTACCGCCACGAGGGCTACCTTCCCGACTGCCGCATGTCGCTGTGTAAGGGCAATACGCAAGGCGGGTCGAACGCGGATGTTTTGATCGCCGAGGCGTACCTCAAGAAAGTCATGGACGTCGACTGGGACACGGCGTACGAGGCCGTGGTGAAGGACGCCGAGGTTGAACCTTCGAACTGGGATGTCGAAGGTCGCGGTGGCTTGCGCAGTTGGAAGTCTCTGGGGTATATCCCGATCCACGACGATGACCTGGTTGGCCGGGGTACGCGCACACGCAGTGTGTCGCGCACGGTGGAGTACGCTTATAATGATTTCTGCATTGCCGAGATGGCCAAGCGCATGGGCCACACAGAGGATTATAAGAAGTATACGGAACGATCGCACAACTGGAAGAATTTGTTCAAGAAGGATCAGAAATCGGCGATCAAGGGGGTAGACACGAATTTTACGGGCTTCCTCCAGCCGCGGAATGCGAACGGGTCGTGGGCGTACCAGGATCCTATCTTTTGCAGCCCGCTTGAGTCGTTCACCTCGTGTTACCTGAATCCCCAAGGGCACGAAACGTATGAAGGGAGCTGTTGGCTGTATACTTTGTCAGTTTCTCGCCGTCTCTATCTTCAAGCACAAGCCAGCTAATACTTCCACAGTTATGCTCCCCAAGACATGGGCGCACTGATCAAGACCCTCGGCGGTGCAGACTCATTCACATCCCGTCTGACCTTCCTCCACGAGTCCGGCCTGCTCTACGTAGGCGACGAACAAGCCTTCCTAACAACCTTCCAATTCCACTACGCCGGCCGGCCCGCACTCTCCTCGAAGCAGACACACGCCTACATCCCGTCCCAATTCAACACCTCCGTATCGGGGATCCCCGGCAACGACGACGGCGGCGCAATGGGGTCTTTCGCGGTGCTCAGCATGATGGGCCTGTACCCAGTTCACGGACAGGACGTATACCTGATCACAGCGCCGTTCTTCAAGGAAGTCACCGTGCGCAATAAGATCACGGGCAAGGTGGCTACAATCCGGAATGTCAATTTCGATCCAAGCTACAAGGAGGTTTACATCCAGAGCGTGAAGCGGGACGGGAAGACGTGGACGAAGAATTGGATTGGCCATGACTTTTTCGAGAAGGGGGGTGTGTTGGAGGTGGAAGTCGGTAGGGAGGAGAGTGCGTGGGGGACGAAGAAGGGGGATCTGCCGCCGAGTTTGAGTGAATATGAGTAGCTTTTAGATAGGTGATGTCGGTCGGTGTATCTGGAGATTGACGAGCAGCCTTAGTTCAAATCAAGTAGGTCCTGATCGACCTATCAGTCCACCCTAGATTGAGTCGAGTTTACATATATCAACAAAATAAGATATATTATCAAAAGAAAACAAATAAATGCATAAAAAACTACCACTCCAATCGATCATCATGCACAAGCTGCACACTATATCTCTCCTGACCCTGCCAGACTCTCCCCGCATCATTACACTGCGCGACCGCCCCTCGCAACGAAGAAACCAGTCCCGCTGGCCCGCTGGCAAACACGCGCGTCGGACCACACGGCGTCTTATCCACGAAGTCTCGCAGATAGCGCGGTACATCCGGGTGAACAGGCGGTTCACGCAGCGACGGTCTCAAGCAGCGCATTTCAAAAGGTTTAAATTCCGAATCTAAACCAGACCCATCCACAGACCCAGAACCACACTCAACCTCAGAGTTAGAATCAGAGGCAGAGCCAGAAAACCCCCCCACATCCCTCGTGACAAAAACCCTAACGCGAAAATGCGCACACCTCTCAGCGACGACACGCAGCGCATCCAGCTCCGCCTGAATCCAGCGCACATCCGCACGATGGCGCACGACCCACACAAACTCAACAATACTCTTCCTGCTCGGAAAATAGCTATTCAGCACGACAGCCTGCAAAAGCGGCAGCACGAAGGTCACGCCCGTGCCGCCAGCGGCGCAGAAGATGTTGATATCGTCTGTGCAGTGGAGGTCGTCGTCTGTGATGGCGTGGCCGTAGGGGCCGGAGAGGACGATGGGTGTTGTCACGGCTGCACCGTCGGGGTCTGGCTTGGGGTGTTGTTTGTGGGTGGCTGCTAGGGCGCGGGTGATGCCTGTTTTGGCGCGTATGAGGTACGTGTGTGGTTGAAGTGAGACGCCTGATGCGGTGTCCGGGACTGAAGCGGGGGTCATGGGGTGGGATTGCCAGATGGAGAGGTCGGGGAAGCAGAGGTAGAAGTGTTGGCCGATTTCCCAGCCTGAGTGGGGGTGGTGGAAATCTATTCTGATGACTGATTCTGATTCTTCGTTTTCTTCTGATTTTTCTTCTTCTTTTTCGTGGATGGGTGGTGGGTGTTGGTTGTTGGTGTTGGTTGTGAAGAAGGTGAGTTGTGCTTTGGGGATTTGGAGTCTCCATGAGGGGGAAGATGATGATGATGATGATGATGAGGAAGACAGATGCAGCACCAACGTCCGCAGTAACCTCAATCCACGATCCGTACCCCACACAGCCAGCGAAGCAATCATCCAGCAGGACAGTTTCGACCAATGTCCCCAGCAAGCACCGACATACAGCATCGCAACCACGTAATGTGACTTGCGAAAGAACTCATACCCGGTGCGACGGATGACACACTGCAGACTGCCAAACACGATAAAAGACAGAAAGATCATGGCGACGATACCCCAGATGACGTAGCGCTGGCGCACGAACTCGTCCCAGGTGGTCGGCTGCGGCTGGTAGAGCTCGCCCTCGACGAGGGTCCAGCCCAGGGTATGCAGGACCGACTGGATATAGATGATCCATCCGAGCCAGCGGTGGAGAAAGTTAAAGTGATGGTAGGGGATGCCCGTGAAGAGGGAGAGGAGGGATTCCCGCGTGCAGAGCAGGACCGAGAGCGGGGTGAGGGCGTAGGCTAGGACGCCGATGCGGTCTGCCCAGGGTCCGAAGCCGACGCGGATTGTGTCGGGTTGATTGGGGCCAGTGGGGGAAGTCCATGTTTGGTAGACGATGCCGACGAAGGTGAAGATTGTGAGGTAGATGATGAGGATGGCGAGGAGGAGGACGTTGAAGCGGGTGGTGGGGCCGAAGACGCGCGGTAGGGCTGATTCGGGGAGGAGATAGCGGTGGTAGAGGGCGTCGAGGGTGGATTTGATGCGGTAGAGGGTGGATTGGGTGGGCGGGCGTTGTTTTTCGTTGTCGACTGAGGGGGAGATTTGGCGAGAGACCGGGTTGCAGTAGCGCGCGATGAAGCACAGCAAGACTATGCCCAGGATGACGGCCCAGAGAATGGCGCTGTAGAGCATGGACAGGTCATGACTGTGGTAGACGGTGTCGAGATAGGCGCATTTCCCGGGGTCGTCGGTGCATGGTAACTGGCGACTGAAGTAGCCCCAGTGCTGTTCGACGCCGGGGCCAGATTCGGGGATGTGTTCGTGCCGGCGAATCATTTAATAGCCTACTTATCAGAAGAAAATAAAGAATGAATGAATGGTGGCAGGGGACATGGTTGTATTTATCTCATGGATTAATCTCATCGTAGGGTAGGGCTGTGGATACGGTGGAGCTGCCAAGCAAGAAATGTGCTCAAGCGTGCCAAGTATCTGGTGCATGACATGATATTGGATTTATTCACGGAGAATCAAGGAGAATCATTGGAGGGATTTTCTACGAGATGATTGACGGAGAAATAGAAGGATCTTGTTTGAAGATTTGATGGTGAGACTTGAGATATGGTCAGCTGATCAGCGTACCCTAATTCTATCAACATTCACAGTATATCGACTAGGTCCCTTGGTCATCAAGACTTGATTGTCCAGATGTGATATTGGATTTATTATCTGCATTGAACAGTATCATACTGTCTGCGTAGCATCTGCATCATGCTCAATTTAAATTAGAATACTGATATCAATCAGACCATCTTCTCATCAGGAATCATACAGATTCCAACCCACTACTCATACACCACTACCATAATGGAGACCAGCCAGATACAAGAACCATAACTCAAGAACCATAACGTAACAGTTGGATTGGAGCGTTACCTAAAAGACATATATCAATTGACCATGGTTCCACGTATGCCCTGAAAGATAGCCATCATGGTCTAGTTAAGATAGGATACAGAAGCTTATTGACTCTACAGCAGTACTACATCTTCTATCTACTCCGAAGTACACTGCAGATTAAAAACTCACACTTTATACTACTATAACCCGCCATAAAATCCCCATCTTCTAATGATGCGATCTACAAGCTCAGACCATGCCGATGCGGAGAATCCATAACCGAGGCATTCGGGCTTGGCGTTTGTCCTTTACTCTACTCAGCTATCATTATCCTGTACCTTCAGTATCCTACATCTATCTTCAACCTCAAGCTCCAACAATCAATACAACAACGATATCAAGAAAATAAGAATACAAAATGTCCGCCCTCAAATCAACCGCTATCGGCTGGCTTATAGTGTCTCTGGGACATACTGTATGTTATTTATCCCATCATATCATCCCCGCCCCCATACCTACTCAATCCCTACAACTCTACTCTACATTCCAAGCACCCAACCATACCTCCATAAACCATGATCACACTTAAACTATACTAATAATAATGAAAAAAAAAAAAAAAAAAGATCTCAGCAAAAGACTGGCAATCCACCCCCAAATTCACCACCCTACCCACCCTAGCCTCCACATGCGCCAAAGCAGGCTGGTACCAAGGGAGTGGATTCTTCATCATGAACGGTGAGTTTCTTCCCCTTTCCACCTACATCTTCTTAAAAAACTCCTCATACGCCCCGCCATACATAACATATCATTGTACTTTATACTAATAAGTAATGGATGATGAATAAAAAAGCCCTCCTCAACTACGCCTGGTCCCAAGACCCCTCTCTCCTGCAACAGCCCGTCCACAAGGCCATTGCGGCCGTCATGGTGGCTATCGTGTGGGTGAGTGCTGGTTGGTATGCGAAGCGCGGGGTGGGCAGTAATGCTGCTGCGACGGCGCTGATTGGGGCTGTGCAGGGGTATGCTGCTTTTTGTTAATTTTCTTCTTTTTGGGGTGTGGGGGGGATTTTGAACTGTAAAGAGTACTTTGTACTGTGTACACTGTACTCTGGACTATGTATTCTGTGCTTTAGGGGGCTGTACTTAAAGAGGCTGGCTGTGCTTTCAGGTACTTCAAGTGTATTGTATAGGATAAGTACTGTGCAGGAAGTTGAAAAGGAAGATATGTACTGGTAAACATAATTATACAGTACATGCAAAATTCATCATCGTCATCATATATCTAGATACAAAGTACTCAGTTAGTTACAGGCTCCTCTTGAGCAGACACCGCCCGTCGTCCCCACCCAAAGAACCCTCCCCCCTCAGCACCCTTCATACTCCGCCGGTTAACCGACCGCTCGATGGTCGTCCCACTCCGAGACAGCGCCGGCCGCGTCGTCGGCTGCTGCTGCAGGAGAAGACCGCCAGCCGCAGCGCCGCCGACCATCCGGCGCAGGCCCTCCATCTTGGCCTTGACTTCTTCCAGCTCCTGCTTGGCGACCGCTTCGGCGGTCTTTGCCGTCACGAGCTCCATGAGCAGGGCCTCCTCGGCAGGGGGGCGGTTGTTATGATCATTATTGATAGATTCAGCCAGCACAGCACCCATACTGCTGCGCGGGCCAGTACTATTGCGCTTGGCAAGCGAGGTCCGCTTCTGGCTCTGCGAGTTACTGCGCACGAGCTTCAGCTCGCGCAGACCGGACTTGGTGCCATCGCTGGGGGAGGTCGGGCTGATGGGCGACTGCAGCACGTCCGGCGAGGGGTCGCCGCCGCGCGGGGTCGACATCTTCATGTTGCGCAGGTCGCGCACGGTGCGCTCGAGACGCTGGCGGTCGCGGTATCCGTCTTGGATGCGGCCGCGGGCTTCGCGCAGTTCCTCGCGCAGGGAGGCGCTCTCGCGCTCGTGGTCGTCGATGCGGCGCGTGAGGCCGAGACAGCGCTCGGCTTCGACGGCGTGCATTTCCTTCCAGCGGGCGAGATCGTCGCGCAGCTGGTGCTTGGTGTCGAGGGCGGAGGAGCCGTGGGGCGCGGCGTCGGATGGTTCCGAGGGTTTCCGCGCGGCGAAGCGCTCGTCGGCTTTGCGGATGAGTTCGGCGGTGGAGTCGTCGGCGGTTTGTTTGACGTGTTGGAGCATGGATTGGGCCAGGGCTTGGTCTTCTTCGCGCTCTTCGCGCTCTTGCTGGAGCTGGCGCGTGAGGTCGGTGTGCTGGCGCTGGAGGTCGCCGAGGGCCATGAGGAGGTCTTCAATCTGCGTGTGCAGGTCGCGGTCTTTGTGGTTGGGCGGGGTCATGGCGGACTTGGCGCGGGGTTTGGCGGGCTCCGGGGAGAGTTCCGTTGGGGCCGTGCTGGCGTCGGACGACGACTCCACGGAGTTGAGCGTCGAGGTGATGCTCTGCTTGGAGGTGGACCGGCGCAGGATATTGCCCCGGGTGGCGGGCGCGTTGGGCGTGAGGTTCAGCGATTTGACGGAGCTGGAGCTGGAGCCGGAGCCGGCCCAGAAGCGGCCGAGGAAGCGCGAGGCGGCAGCCTGCATCTGCGGGAAGGAGATGCCGGTGGGAACGCCTTGGGATTGGTTGTAGCTGGCTTCTAGGGTCTGCAGGCTCTCTTTGGTCACGAGGGAGGTGAGGGAGACGAAATCGTTGACGAAGTCGTCGGCGTGGCATGCGTAGCTGGGGGGAATTATTAGTGGGGGTAGGTAGACAAAGGATGGTTTTTGGGTGGCTTACGTATCCCAGAGACTGCGGGAGAGCAGTAACTGCAGAACGTCCTCGAATTCGGCACAGGCCAGAATGCGCTTCTCGTTCCGTTGCATCAGCGACAGGGCGACACGCATGAGCGTCTCGCAGGCGCCTTCGAGGAAGATGACGTCGTAGATGCGGAGCAGCATGGGGAGGGGACATGACACGGCGAAGAACGAGAGGAACCACTGAGAGACGTAGACCGGCTCAACGTTGAGGGCCTCCAGGTGGGCGAAGAGCGCGGGTCGCAGGCGCGACAGGAGATTCTGGAATTGGTAGACATGGAGGTGCAGACCAGAGAGGTCAGGCAAGTAGCATGTCCGCAGATCGTAGTGATCCATCAAGCTGATACTGTTAGTCCTTCCATCGTCAATTCTAATAGGGAAGAAGAAGGGACCTACCGAACCAACACACAAAAAGCTTCTGCGTCCGTCATGTGCATCAACAACGGCCCCACCACGAACCCCAGCCCCTGGCAGTAGCCAATCTGGGTATCATACAGACTGAAACACTTCAAGACGCGTCCCAGCATCTGCTGGCCCTCACCGTTGGGATCGCGGAACATCTCGACATTGGGAAAGCTCCGACCGATATCCTTGCCGATGAGACCCTCATACGGACTGGACTCGCCGCAGAGGCGCTGGTATTCGGAGAGCAGGGTGGCGTCGCGGGCGCCGGCCAGACTGGGCCAGACGACCCCCCGCAAGGGGGCGGGGACGCCGCCGCGGATCTTGTTGGTGGTCAGGGTGGGCAACCGCTGGGCGGTTTGCGGGTAGTCGGCGACCAGGGCGGCCCAGAATTCGAGTTCGGTCATCGGGGGCGGGGCCAGCTGGGAGTAGCGCAGGGAGGAGTTGGGGTCCTCATCGATCAGGCGTTTGATCTGGTGAAGGGACTGGGAACGCGACTGTCGTTGGGCATTCTGGGCCTGGACGTTGGCCAGGCCGGACTTGGGGTTGGTGGCGAGGGCGTTGTTTTCCTGTTCCAAGCGGGCGAGGAGGAGAGCGGTGGACTGGATCATTAGTCTGGGTCGACTCCTCTCGTGTGCCTGCTGTGGCTGGAATACATACCTCATCGGAGCTGTCCCCCCGAGGCTCCTGCTCTTCCGTTCGGTCCAATTCCTCCCAGTCGAGCTCACTGCGGGGAATTTCTTCGCTGGAGCGGGAGCGGATGGAGGCGGGGGCGGAGGCCTGGTAGGCGACGGGTTCGAGGAGGGTCTTGGCATCGTCGTCGTCGTCGTCCGGGGCGGACTCGGAGGGGGCCGTGACGGCGATGGCCGTCTGCGGGACGTCTTGGGTCTGCCAGTCGGGACGGACGAGATCGCCCTGGGAGAGTTGGCGGGCGCGTTCTGAATTGGGCGACAGGGGGACGGTGACCATGGAGTCGGTCTGGGCGGGGAGATGTCTCCCCTGGGGGTTGTCCATTTTTTCTTTATTCTTTTTTTTTGAAAAAAAATTCTCTATGCTTGTAGAGATTCTTTTGATATAGTTTATTTGTCTGTCAGATCAATGACACATTCCTCGGGGGGGAGGGGTGGCGCGAGGAATGATCAGGACGCGAGGGGGTCGACCGCATGGGAGTATACTGGAAGTCAGAAAGTAAGACAAAGATCTTGACAATCTCCTTGAATTGAGGAGTATGCAGTATATGGAAGATCGGAAGAGAGAAAGAGAGAGGGAAAAAAAAAAAAAAAGAGGAGAGAGAGAGAGGGAGAGTGAGGTGAGAAAGGAGAAAAGCGGGTGATTTTGACTCCTGGAAATCTAGTCGACGATACTAAACACCGGCGGTCAAGCAGACTAGAGACTAGAGAATCCCACCCACCTTGTTCGAATCCACACGATCCATACCGTTTTTACCCTAGTGGATTGGAGTCTTGCTGCTTCTCTGCCCATGATCATCTTCCATTAATGACCATCATCTTATTCAATCTGATCCAATCTACGTGGAACACCCTCCCGACCCCAGATATCAACGGTGTCCTGATGCATATGCACTCGGGATGTCTTGCGTGAGGGATCCTCCTTGGCAGATCATCGCGTCCGTCACCCTCCATCATCTCCATGACGGGACTCCATTTTCCGTCGGATCGTCCAGTGGAGATGATGCGGTGAGCAGTAGTCCTCCGTAGTCTGCCATTCTCGTCCTTACGGGTACTCCCTAGAGGGGTCGTTGAGGCAGATCCACGATTCTCCCGAGGTCCAGATCTGTCTAGACCCTCGTCTGCGCTGTATGAAGGAGGACGATACAGCCCCTGAATCGCTGTCATCTGCTGGTTTCACCCGTGTCGGAGATTTGTTTTCGGATTGATGATTGGCTGGGGCCATACAAAGGAGGTTTTGATTGGTCGGCAGTAAATTACCATACGTGTATTTACTTTGACCTATCTATACTGACTGAGTATATACATACAAATATATAATTATATAACTATATATATATATATATATATATATATATACTTTATATATATATACTCATATACTGATATAGACCAAGAATACGAGAATCATGTGCATAGTGACCAACCAATAATTATACAATAGACAATATAAATTACAACTATCGGTCTTTTCATTCGTATAGTACCAATGCTCGTATAAGATCAGAAAAGGCCAGATGCCATCATCCTTATGACGAAGATCAAATAGCATCAAGGTGGTCGAGATACAGTCAGACAGATCCAACAAGGCAGAATCCTGTCAGCCGATCACATCCATCTGACAGGTAGTAGTGAGCCTTGATTATGATGACCATCAGCTCAGAATCAGAAGAAAAGTGTTTGTTTGTTTGTTTCCCTTGCCTAATCGGGATCACATGTTTGGACATTTCCTCTTCAGGTTTAGTGTCCACCGCCGGACCGGATCAACCTGTCGGCGGCGGCAATTTCCCAATCTTTCTTTGTCTTAGATGGATCAAGTCGCGTCAACAACCTCATCTCCGCCAGCGCCGCGCCCCTCCATCCCCATCTGCCCGGGCGTTTCTCGCCAATTCTTTCGCTTCCTTCTGTATCTGTTTTTAGTCGAGATTCCTTCTTTCGATCCCATTTCCAGAGGTTGACCCTCTGGTCGGGATCCCCGTTCCTGCGCTTGTCGCTTTGTCCCCGCCAACTCCCGCCATCCGTTTCTTTGTTTAGGGTCCTCACCCCCCACCATCTCTCACCATGTCCGACGACTCCATGGCGGAATCCGTCTTTGACGACGAGGGAAGTTCCGACTTCGTCCCGGAACCGGCCCCGGTAGGTCTTGCGCGATCCCCTGAACCTCCCCCCCCCCCCCCCCC
>KZ559673.1:0-28701 GCA_002850765.1 Aspergillus taichungensis
AAAAGAAAAGAAGAAGAAAAAGAAGAGATTGAAAAGACTGCGCTATCCCAACTCCATCCCATACGTTATAAAATAATTCTACTAGTTCCAACGCCGAAACGCCCCTGGCATCTCATGGGCCTGTCTCGCTGAGGATGACCGCGGCGGGAGCAACTCCGGCTGCCGCTCCTCCTCGAACGAGTTCACGTTCTCTCCGGGTCGCTCGGATGGCAACTCGGAGGGTGGTGGCTGCTGCTGCTGCTGCTGCTGTTGCTGTGTGTTCAAGTATGGGTTGTCAGGGTAAGACGTGACCGCCTGTCCCGGGGCGGAGGGTTCCGGACCCTCGTAGTGCTGGCGGTAGGGGTCCGTCGAGGGAGCCGGGTACTGGGTAGATGCGCGCCGCGGGGGCGTCGGGTGGGAGAGAATGGGCACTCCGCCTGTGGCGGTGGGGAATGGGGTCCACGGTCCTTGTTGGCCTGGGGACGGGCTCCGCGCCAGATTCACGAAGTTTGCGCCGGCGGCTGTCGCGGGGTCATGCCCGGGGGACGCCGCTGGGGTCTGGTAGTTGTCGACTTCACCGCCGGCGACGGAGCGCGATCGTCGGATCTCGGGGTAGGTGGCGCCGCTGCGCAGACTGATGGATGGGGTGGAGTTTGCGCCACGGCGGTGCAGCGAGCCCGTGGAGCGAGCGACGTCGAAGCCTGTTGAGCGGGATTCGTCGTCGGCTAGATCCGTGTGGGTACGGCGCATTCCTTCGCTGGCGCTGGCGGCGCGCGCCGGGGCGCCAGTGGCTTTCAAGGCGGCGTCATCGGACCTATCGTCGGATGGAGGGGGGTTGTCGCCGCTGTCGTCGTCGGCTGCTACGGGTCCGCGGATGTGAATCTTGCGCACGGTGGCGATGAGCGCGCACATGAACTTGGAGCGGCGGGAGGCCCGCACGGCGTCGTTGGCCCAGTTGGATTTGTGGCAGATGGACACGCTCAGTTCCAATTTGTCCATGTCGCCGACCCCAATCACGTCGACGGTCAGATCGGGCTGGAAGTCGCGGCAGTTGTCTTTGTCGCGTACGAACCGCTCCATCTCGTCGCGAAGCATCTGAATGTCCGAGAAGGTGGTGTTGAAGTGGACTGGGACGGTGAGCGTCTCGTGCATGGCGTTGGAGCGGGTGAAGTTGTCGATCCACAGCGTGTTGAGCACCGCGTTGGGCACCTGGGTCAGTCGGTGGTCGGTCACACACCGGAAGACGCTGAACAGGAGCGAGATACGGTCCACCACGTATGGCTTGCTGTCGATCTCCACGCGGTCGCCAATGTCAAATGGATGCTTGACGAAGAGGAAGATGCACGAGCCGAGCACCTCTTGCGCGGTGGTCGAGAAGACAAAGCTGAGGGACAGCAGGGAGGTGGCTCCCGCCGCGATGACGGTGCCAAATCCACTGGTGACAAAGGACACGAACACGAGCACGCCGATGATGAAGGCCACCGACATCAGCAGGTTGTCCAGCACGTGGATGGCCTGGTCGACGTCGTGCATACTGTGGTTCAGCGACTTGCGCTGGCGTCCGATCTCGGCAATCGACAACACCATCTCGTCCAGGCTGATGTCCCCGTTGCCGTCCTGGTCCAGCATGTGGAAGCACTCGTCCGCGTCGGTCTCTTTGCCCGCCCCGAGGACTTCCGAGATGTCGTCGGGGAACAAGGCCTCGCGGCCCTCGATGACGAATGACATCCAGATGCGCCGCGCCAGGGCTTCGGAGGAGCGTCGACGCTCGAGCGCCTGCGTGACGATCGAATGGGCCGCCGTCGGGTTGAACACCTCCTTCCCGGTAATCTCGTGTGCCATGTCCCCGAAAGCTGCCGTCACCTTGTTGCCGAGGCGCCCTACGTTGTTGCCCACCTCGCGAATGAGCTTCAGCGGCGCAGACGAACTGGAACGGAGAATACCCGGTCCTTTATTGCCTGGGGACCCTAGCAGGGAGTCTGAGATGGCAGCGTCATCGTCACGGAACTCGCGACAGTACATGGGGAACATGGTGCGCGATGCGTCGTACAGCATCCCGACCAGCTGGATTTTGCGCTTGGATTCCGTAATCTTGCGGTCGAACTGCTTGCGGTGGTAGCTGATAGAGATCAACTGCACCACAGCCTTTTCGGCCAGGAAGATCAAGCTACAGACGAAGAGAGCGAAAAGGATGTTTTTGAGGGACTTCTCCCAGCTCTTCACTCCTTTGTCGCCTTGCGACTTCTTCTCGGGATTCAGCGCCATGATCTACGCTCGTTAGTCTGTCTCGTCCGTTGACATAACTCAACTCGTCACATACCGGGAAGAATGTCACCAGTGAGACCACCGACCACAACACTGTGGCCATCGGCGTCTCCAAATTGCGCAAGATGAGCGCATATTTGCGCGTGCCGGAGCTGACAATACCACTGAGGAACTGAAATACATAGGGCAGCGCGCGCGCCACCAATTTCGACACCCACAAGCTGACCCATACGATCTCGAACCAGAGGAAGAACCAAGGCAGAGAGACACCGCCGATGGCGGCATCCGGTGCGGCGGTGGCCCCTACGATGATTGGAATGGCGAGCAAAACCGCCACCGGCAGAATGTAGAGTAAATACCGAGTGAACAGGGAGAAGTTCAGCACGGCCAGGTAGATGCGGCCCATGCGCGTGACGGTACCGTCTGCTGGATCTTCCAGTGCGGCGCCCGTCGCTCCGGTGATGCGCCGACGGCCGCCTGCGACACCGGGCATCGCTGCGTCCGACACCAGTCCGGTCTTTTCGTTGGCGACGCTGCGGCCGGGTGTGTCGTCCGCCCCCGGTGGCTGGTATCCCATGGGCTGTCCCGGTGGCGACCTCGGCGTCCTCACGCTGGGATTGCGAGCGCCTGTCTGACCCCGGCTGCCGACATTGCTCAAAGGGATATCGATTGTCACGTCATTTGGATTTCCCATCCTTGTTGTTGCTGTTGTCTCACTATGCGACGCGATCAACAAATAATCGTGATCTAACGAGTGCTGGGCATTCGCGTCAATGAAAAAAAACAAGGGCACGCTGCCCTCAATTTGTGGGATAGATTCAGCACCCAGCAATCTACGCGAACGTCTCGCGAAACTGCGATAGTGGTGGAGCGAGCAGGTGGGTCAATCAATAGTTGCAGATCAACTCGGAAACGCACGATCGAACTGTAGAGACAGACAATGACACTGAAGCCCGTGATCACGAGTCGCAATTGATCTCGGATTGTAATTATCCAAACATATGAAATGCGCGGAAATGACCGTTGTGTGGGATGAGAGTGGAAGCGAGTGGAGTAGGAAGAGGAAGAGAGGAAGACAACAGAGAGAAAAAAAACAGGGAATGACCGTGAAAACAGCAGGGAAAAAAGAGACGATCGCCTGAGGCCTTCTCGGGAGGGGATTTGCTGGATTTGTTTCATCCCCGCGCCACCAGAACCACAACATCATCCATACCTCACTCTCTCCATCGTCCCAGACAATAGTTCCCCCTCAATGGCTCCTTCATCCTTGTTGTCCTCTCGCGTCCGCTCGTTACTAGGGCCGGCGAGGAATGCCACGAGGCATACCAGAACATTACATTCCATCGGGCATTCCACCCTTGCTCTCTAACAAACACCGTCGACTTGGAAGCATCGAGTATCAGCAGTGACCGTAGGTTCTGTTCCTGCAGGATTATCTGGGGTCCTGAACTTTCGATTGACCTTTCTCGACAGAATCATGGTTTGAGATTAAGGACATGATCGATGCATGGGCCAATCGGTTATGTCCGAAAGTTAACACGAGCGTTGGCCCCGTTGGAGCTTCGTGATCAATCAGATCGGGTTCTCGTGCCAAGTCTCGCGATTAGCCCCACTGTCATTTCCAGATGAACCATATCGGTCGGACTGGACTCTGGAGGATGCGGGAAGAGAGATTGTTTCAGGTAATTTCATTCTTGGGTTGCCTTGCTGGTTGGAGGGTTGGAGAGCACTAATAGTGTTTCTATACCCAATACAGGAACAGTACCAGCAGATATACAATATTTGCTATGACTATTTTAGATCGCCTCAGCCACACTTTTTGAAACATCTGTAACCCAGCAGGATCCGTGCCTCTCCAGACAATATCCACACAATGCGCCCTAAGCCGTAGTGGAGACAGATCAATTCCGGGTACAGCACCTCAATCGCACCTCTTCCGCCGGCGGATGCGCCGATTTGGAGTACCGATTCGCCTTCGGGGCACAATTCAGCGGACGACCCAATTGGTTGCACAGCGTCAGATCAAAGGTCGCCACGATGGATGCAACAACGACAGCCACCTCAAGCTTAGCCAGCTACACATGACAGATTAGCACATCCATCCTACAGCCAGCCACCCAGCCCTTTTCAGTCCACTTACCCTCATACCCACTACAGCAAGCAAAAACCAATTAGCATGATATCGCCTCAACCAACACAGTAAGTTCCAAGGTCAGGAAAGGCAGTAGACTCACAGCATGCATGCCGACCCGCGCCCCATCCCAAATAAGCCAACGGCGTGCCCTTATCCTCCGCCCGGCCCGGTGAAAACCGCGCCGGATCCCACGTCTCAGGGTCGGGGTAAACCGCCGGATTGGCGTGTGCTTCCTCGAGGATATAAAACTGTGGCATTGCTCAGCTACCGTGTCCACGAACCAAACAAAGGAAACGGATCGGCCTACTGCGTAGGCCCCACCGGGGACAACCTCTCCCGTGTCTCCGATGGGAATGTCTCTGTCGCTGCAGTTCCGGCGGTACGTGGTAGCTGTCAAGTGCATGCGGATGCACTCGCGCAGACATAGGTCTAGCATGGGGAAGTCGGACTCCCATGTCTCGAGGGGAACGTGCTGGAGGATGTGGAGCGGTGTTTCCTGTGGGGAGGGGCGATATCGAGTGAGTGCAGCGTCGAGTTCAGCGCGGACTTGCGCCATCCAGTGCTCGTTGCGCGAGAGATACACGAGAAGCCAAGCGGCCATGAGCGGCGTGTTTATTTGAGCGGCGAACAGCGTAGCCATAAGGTACTATCAGGTTAGTATCCTTAAAATGAGAAGCAAAACGAACGACGTAAAAAGGAAGAAAAGAAAAAACCCACAGTAACAACCTCCCCCATCGACAACCCCTTCTCCATCAAAACCCTCAACACGCCATCAACACCCCTCTCCGACTCCCGCACAGCATCACCCAAATACCCAGCCAGTTCCCGAATAGCAGCCACCCGCCTCCGATACCCCGGCGTCCGCAACCAAGGCACAAGCACACTTCCCGAACCCGTCGAACCCTCGATCTTTCGCAGAAGAGCCGGGCCCAAACCAGCCAGCGACGCCGAAGCAGCACGTTCATCGTCGAACCCCGCCGCACTCATCGTAAACTGGAACACCAATCGATCTGCGACGTCGAACGGATCCACGAGGCTACTGCTAGTCCCATTGTGCGCAGTTACCGCGTCGGCTGCGAATGCTAGCATAGATGGCAGACACCGGCGGAGGTTCTCCGTGCGCATGGTGCGCACTATGTGCCCGTTGATCTGGTATTCGTGCCAGCCAGTGGAGGGCTCGATCTGGGAGGGGTCGACTGTGGGGAAGAAGATGGTGAAGCTGTTATTGTCATCATTTTGATTTATCCTTTTCAGTCTAGTGGGTTGATGCTGAAGTGAGGGGAGGGGGAAGAATGCTATAAGAAAGACGGCAGACTCACCCCTCAACCATCTCCATCTCTCTGCGGTGGAAGAACGCTTCTCGACCTGCTGCTCTAGACAGCCCGATGAGGCGATGCGGCCCCACAGCGTGGCTGAAGTTGCCGGTGGATGAGGCCGCCACACCCTCGTTGTAGAAGCCATGGCGGTCGTTGAAAAAGCGCCATGTGCTGAGGAGAGAAGGGCAGTAGCCTGTTGCGAGTGGTTTGGGGGTGCGGTCGTTGCGGGAACGAGAGGGTGGTCGATGCGCGATGGTGATGATGTACGCGAGGGCTGTCACGAGGAGGGCTATAATGGTGGCGGGGGGCCATTCTGGGGTTGGATTTACTCTGGTGAGAGCGTCCATGGTGGTACCTTTCATGTGCTTGCTGTGTTGAGTGCTGTATGTGTGGTCGATGTATGTCGCTTCCACGGATCCCGCAAACTGCGTGGCTGTGGTAGGGGGATATCATACATGAGGAAGGAAGTTATTAGCGAGATGGTGATCGAGGGCTTAAAAAGGGTGGGCGTCTGGGCTATTGTACTGCTGTTTTCGACTTTGTTGAGTCCTGTTCTGATTTGTTCTGTCTATAGCATTGAACGCGATGATATATTGAATCCAGTGGTATGAGTGGGGATGGTGATTGGAGCCCGCTTATTAGGGTTTGGGAGCTTCTTTGTTTGGGGACTCGATGGTGGATGTTGAGGCTCTTGGCGTTTTGATAGGGACAATATTAAGCATTTGGAAGGTTGGTATTGTTGACTTTAGACTGAATAATGAGCTAATGATAAGAGCCGATGCAAAAGTGTATGCTTATTGCCATGAAAGCAGAAGCGTCATAGCAGATCAAACTAGATAGATGTCTCACGGCGGATAGTACGTAAAATTCTCATTGTTCTATTGGCTTGTATGTTGCAATCTCTCCAGGAGAAAAAGAAGTAGGTAAGGTAGTGTTGGAGTACGTCCTCCCCTGGTCCAATAGTCGACGGCTTAGATTGTGATGAATGGTTTAGGTGCATCTTTCACACAAGTGTGTTTAGACACACATGGAGTATTCAGGGCTTTGTTCGATACACTTCATCGAACCGACACACTGCGTAGGGCCATCCCAGTTGGCTCCTCCACACTGCTGGAGAGGCCTGGCCCTGTTGGGTTCGGCCGTGCCGGTGGGTGCTGGGGCGGTGGCGGGAGGAGCAACAATAATAATAGGCGTGGCAGTGGTAGAGTCCGTGGGTGCAGACGTGGATTCAGACGTCGGAGCAGACGTCGGAGCAGACGTCGGAGCAGACGTAGGAGTAGAGGTGGGACTAGACGTGGGACTAGACGTGGGAGCAGACGTGGGAGTAGACGTGGGAGCGGACGTGGAAGCCTCAGGAACAAACCTAGCCTTCAAGTTGGAGCCTGAAGCCGCCGCAGAGTCGTCTACGAAGTATTTCTTCAAAATAGGCAGGTAGGCATCAGAAGCCTTGCCCTCCTTCGGCTCCAGGTTGTACATATAGTCGCCCCACCAAGGGCCGGCAGCCCACCACTCGGCGCCCATCCAGACATCGCTGTTGGTCGCCATGTGGTCCAGCAGGCCCTCAACGGCAGTCTCGCACTGCTCGTTCACGCCGCCGGCGAATTCGCCGAGGAATCCCTTCTTGTTGTTGTCCTTGAGCCACTGCGTCGCGGTCTGCATGCGCTCCTTACCGATCGTGGAGCTGACGCAAGTCTCCGACGTGCCGGAGCCGTCGGTGTCCAGGTACTGGTGCATCTCGTAGACGATCTTGTCTTGGGGATCGCTGAGCTTCTTCAGGTTGTCGTTGTTGTCGGCCCACTTCCACGCCCCGGTGTACTGGTTGCCCTCGACGAAGATGTACTGGGTCTTAGCACCGGCGGCGCGGATGCCGTCGATGGCGGCTTGGTTGAGGTTCAGCACGAGGGACTGGTCCATGTCGTGGTATTCGTTGTCTGCACAGCATAAGATTAGCTTGATAAGCGCTTGGGGGAAGCGTGACGCATACTGGTGTCGAAGATCACCTTCTCGTTGGAAGAGAATTCGCCCGCAACGGTCTTCCAGAAGGACTGGAAGTCGGCTGTCGAGGAGATGATATTTCCGGAGCTGAACGCGTTAGCAGTGGCATTCAGGTACAGATAAAAAAGACATACTATCGGCCGTAGTTGTGCGGGTCGAGAACCGCATAGGCACCGCTATCCGTGATAGATTGGATGATCTCCTTCAGGTGCTTCAGGTAGGTAGCATCCAAGCTGCCAGACATGTCGTTCGGGACGAGTCGCTCCATGAGGAATGGCACCCGGAAGATGTTCATGCCCTCGTTACGCAGAGCCTGGATCTTCGAAATGTCGGGGAAAGTATAGTCGGTTCCCGGAGTGCCAGGGATGTTAGACTCGCCAAATTCGGCGCCAGACTCGTTAACACCCACCCCTGGACTGTTAGTATTCATTACTATTAGGGAGAAAAAAGCATACATACAGGTGAATCCGGTATCACGCTTCTTCATCTCCCTCCGGGGGTAAGCGTGCACCAGGCCAGCGGCGCTGGCGGCCATGATCAGGGCACCGAATCTCATTGTCAAAGATTGTTAAAAGAGTGTATTGAAAGTGAGTAAGAAACGAGTGGCAGAGAAGAGAACGTGCAGAATGAAAGGCAAGAACCGGTCTTGATGTCGAGAAAGATCCAAACAACGATACAGCAGCAGAACCAGGACCTTTATGGAGCTGGGCATAATTTATTCATGATCAGCGATGTAATTTCACTGGAGATCTAGGCCAGATCCTGAGACAGACAGGTCGTTTTGGTTCCACACCAGCCCACCCGTTGGATATATCAGCCAGCACTGAAATCTTGAAGTCTGTTGCTCATTTTGAGATCAGCCTTGCCTGCTGAGGAGGACAAATTGAAGCCAAACTGTCGGTATCATGCTTATTGCCTCTGATGCATAAAGATGTATAATTCACGATATTCTGACAGGGAACTGAAACTTCCGAATCGAATACAAAAATAGCTGGACATGGCGATCCTGTCTACCAAAACGGCAAAATGGGATCCATGAGGACGGAACGTGGTTCTGGATGTTCAACATGAAACACGATGCCGTCTCGGAGATTTGTTGACGGGTGGAGCACCCGGGTATTAATTGCCGAGCATCGGCCATCTAGGCACAAATAGATCATGCCTCCCGGGACAAGACTTCCTAAAGCATGGGACAATATATTGAGTGGTGCCCCAATTTTGGGTATGACGGGGGATTATGGGGTAAATCATTGGCGACTTGATCAGCTGTACCAAGCTTTCATATCCTACCACCCGTGCCCATAATTGAGCACCCATGTTGCGGACCGGGTGCTACAACAACGACAGTATCCACAGCTTATGGTCGCTTCCTTCCACAGAACAAGTGCCAAATATAGCTGTTGCTAGTGGTATTTTGGTGTCTCTGTTATGTAAAGAGCATGCTCAATCATCTCGCCTCATGCCTCCGTATCAGACGGTTCGCTCGATACATCGAACGGATTGAACGACTCGTCGAACATCACTTGCCATTCGGATTTGGTCACTGGTGGATCGCAATATTCCAGGGTCAATCCGTACGGCTCAAATTCTTCGCGTAGATCGTCCATGCGGTCCCATGGATATTCTTGTGGCTGGGCACTTTCCATATCCGGGTAAAATTGGATACGAATCTTCCTCAAAGCTGACTTGCGCGCAATGGCTTCTTTCATAAGACTTCGCAGCCAGGATTCCTCTTGATCACTAAATTCGTGCCACTCGAGACGATGTATCCCATCGTCTTCAAACAACCATGTGAAAGTGTAGAGTTTGGGTCCCAGGAGCAGGTCTGCCTGATCTGGAGACCACTTGAGAACCGGTCGATCACGGTTCTCTTCGACTGGCCCCATCACCCACCTCGGGAGCTGAAACGTCTCAAGATTCGGAAAGTGAGCTGCATTGAACAAGGTCCCTGTATCTTTGACAGAAACGGAGTCTATCTTTATCTCCTTAAGCGTATCTCGGTGGCTTGATAACCAAGAATGAAGCATGGGCAGATCAGCGCCGTATATGAGCGATTGCTCCAGGGAGAAGCTAACAAGCTCTTTGGACCATTGGATTAGCTGGTTGACCGTATCTGGAGATGCACTAATATCGTAGAAATCAAGTCTCTTAAAAGGGGCGGTTCGGTAGTCCTATCTCGCATCAACCCTGCGCCAACATCGCGGGGAGAAACCATCCATGGGGGGGAACAGGAATTACCTCGGGCTCCACACATGCCGCGCCAAATTCGATCTCCCCGGCTCTCTTTACCTGTAGCACCTCTAACGATGTGAGAGGGACATATTTCACGACGTCTCGAAGATTCAGCCTGGAAAAGTAGCCCTGGAGTTGAAGATGTGCCAGCTCCCGCAGATGCTGACCGACTGACCGGATCAAACTCCACGGCAAGCCGATCTGCACATCATCGAGTCGCGAGAGCCCAGAAGATTGGTCGCATATCACGTCAACGCCAAATTCCAAGGTGCGGATCTGAGTCATCCATGTGAATAGATCATTCCAAAGCGTACAGTATTCTTCATCCGCGAAACGGAACCCTTCGATCTGAGCATTCAGCCGCCGGCACAGCGGTCTCAGTGTTGGAGTCTCTCGCAATGTTCTGTGGAATAGCATCAAGGCTTCGGGCTTGGGGTTGATTATAGGGTTATGCCCGAGGAAAATGGTATGGTATAATAAAGGAAGCACCAGTCGGTAGAAACGCCGACAAACAAGGGCCAGCTCTCGAGCAAATGAGTAGGAGCGAAGCACAATGTCAAAATCTAGTTGGGGGCTCTGCAGCGAAGCGAAGTCAATGATCATCGCAAGGATCTCATCTGGGAGGTCGGAGATGGGCATGACTCAGTGATGGGATGTGTCGAAACTTGTGATATATCAGGAGTACACGTTACAATATGGCTCTGAAACAAGCGTTCCGATGGTGAGGGGATTGAGAAACCAGGCTGGTATCTGCTCATTAGGTTAGATAGGATGTAGAACAGTAGAAGTCGGTGGTTGAATCGTTTGGCTGAATTCAGTATGGAGAAGAAACCATGTGGGGCGGCCAATCAGGGATTCTTCTCTACTTTTCTACTGGAAACCGATCATGATTTCTCAGTAGGAATATCCAAGGTAGTGATGTCGACAGTTTAGTACCATCTCTACTTTAAACGGGTCAGGAAATGTATGATGAATTGCAATACGGATATATAACTAAAAAGCAACCTGCAAATCACATTTAACTAATTACATCCACTAACCCCGTACCACTTGAATAACTCCAAACAAGGACCACCAACGTCAAACTTGCCATCACTAAAGACTCTTGAAAGATTACGCTCAGCACTATCGTCCAAGACCTCAACAAGAGAAGGGAGAAAGTTCCAAATCTAATCCTCAAACTCCCACCCACAGTACGGACAGTGCTGCAACCCATCAGGCGAAACTGCTGACCAAACATTTTCATAATTTGCACACCGGCGCGGCGGGCCCAGAAACAAACGCTGGAGGATCTCGACCGCCAGAGTAGGTTGGGAATCCAGGAAGTCCCTGAATTCGAGGTTGGCGACAAGAGCCAACATCCTCACGCAGGCTTCGTCGAGGAAGGTGCGCTGTATGTTGCTGTTAGTTTCTGACGGCTCCTCTACCAGAGACGCATCACTGAACCCGGCGACGACCTCGCAGAGGGTATGCTTAGGGAGCTCGAGGAAGATAGCTTCCTCAGCACGGTGGGCGAGATGCCATACTTCGAGTCTCTCGGCGAGACGGGCGACCTCTGAAAGTGCGTTATGGGTGTTTCGGAGAGGATTATTGGCGTGGGGGCATCGTATATGTAGCAGAGAAGGATCTCTACTGCAGAGGGGGTTTGGCTGGATGTCAACCACGAGATGACTCCCAGATTCAACTCCCCCAGTCAAATCTCAGAGTCAGAATTCTCGGAGTCAAGATTCTCAGAGTCAAAACTCTCGAAGTCAAAACTCTCAGAACCAGAACTCTCAGAGTCAGAATCAAGACTCTCGAAGTCAAAATTCTCAGAGTCATAACTTGGTGACTCGCTCATTTCTGGTACATCGTCGTCTGTCATATCGACAGACGGCTCTTCCCCGTTTGTGGGTCCTGCATTGGCGATGAGGACGGGGCTGGGAGGGGGAGTCGGTAGCCCATCCTCTCTCAGGAAAACGGTACTGAGGTTTTCCCCAGGAAAGTTGGGAGCGGTAGACATTGTGATATGAGACGGTATTTGAAGAAGATCTTATCCAGAATGGTGGTAGTGTATATGGTGGACGAGATGACGAGAGCCAGGATTCTGGCAAAAAAGAGGGAACTCCCAATTTTAAAAGGTAGAAGATTCCATCAGGCTGATTATGGCCTGGTAATTCAAAAAAAACCTGTCATTTTGACTTCTAACTGTGTATATTGACGGCATTCGTCGTCTTGATGATGGCATGATAGCATCTGCTTGGACGGGTATGTTTCCGCATGAAGAGGATGAGCTCATCCAGAACGCAATGAAAGACGGAATATCCCACATGATCATAGGGAGATAAAGACATCGAAGTTTGGAAGTAGCCATCGACATTTTTTGATGTTTGGCTTAAGAGAGTGAAATCTTAAAATGGATCGCTTTTTCCGTAGAGCTTCACACACGACCTACAAGTCACCTGACAGAAATATTGGGTGATTGCCATGTTTGGATATGACCAGATCAATGGCTATTCTGCAGGATTATATGTATCTATCTTAGGATACTTTTTTTTCAAACATAACAAATTAGTCTAAAATTTATGTTAAATAGTATATTCCATGTTTTCATATGTGAAGTCGAGCCATTTCTGTTCTTAAATCGCTATTTACTCACCTGTTTTTAACCGTATTAAAGCATGCGGGGCCTTAGCTTGATCTTACTGTGAATAGATCAAGCGTGCGTGAGAAGGGTTATTGCCGGATTACATTTTATACTTGATTGACTCGATGCCACAGTGTATAGAGTACAGTACAGTAAGACGAGAATAGCCCTAACTCCACTACCCCAGATCCCCCAAAGTTTAAACCCCAGCCATCATGATAACACCCCTTCATTATCAACATAAAAATCAAGATACTAGTGCAGATCATATTGTAACATACTCCTTTCGCCAAAGTCAAAAGAATAGGAAAAAGAAAGAAGGAGGGGGCAAATAACCAATGACGATCCAGATAAACTCGTTCCTTGACATCAACGGCGCGCGATTAATCTCAACCAGCAAAACCTGCGTCCACCGCCCCTTCCCGACGTCCAGATTCATCCTCAATCTGCGAGCGATTATCTCAGCGAATGACGTCTGCTGCTCGAATTCATCACTGACGCTTGCTGAACCAGTCGGACTGATCCCCCTTTTCGACCTGGACCCGCTGCATCTTGGCTGTCGCTTGAGGACAGCCCCCTTCAAACGATGAGTGACTACGCGATGTGCGACGACGCCCCCAGCATGAGCGATTTGTCAAGGCGACGCAGCCACTGGTCGGGCGGGTCCTGCGCTCGTCTATGCTGATAATTTTTAAGGATTAAGAAGGACTCGCTACGGGTTGTTTCTGTCGTCTTTCGCTTGGTTTTCTCTCCTTTGTTTTGAGAGTTTGACGAGGTTGGATCGCTCACTGTCGGGACGAAAATGCTAGAGCCACCTGCCGATAAATCCCCCTTACGGATACACCACCACTACATCTATATCTGCGCCTGGGCCTTCGTCGGTTCAATCATTTTATATCTCCCCGGAAGGCTCACCTATGTCGATGCCCTGCTTCTCGCGACCGGCGCCGCCACTCAGAGCGGGTTGACGCCCCTCGCGCTGGACCGTCTGCACATCGTCCAGCAGGTCACGCTGTGGTTCGTCACCATGGTCACCAACATCATCTTCGTGCACTCGCTTCTCGTGCTGATCCGCCTGTATTGGTTCCGAAAACGCTTCCGCAACGCCATCCGCGACGCCAAGTCCGTCTGTCACAACCAGCGGCGGCGTCAAGACGAACACCTGGCGGAGGTGCAGACGGCGACGCCGAGTAGTTCCGGCTGGGGTCCATCGAGGTACAGCTGCGAGAGCCCGCTGACCGGGCGGCCGTCGACGGATGGAGAGGAAGGGCGGGTGTCCAGCCCGCACATCAGCTTTGATCGCGGGTTGAGACCGCTACGGCCGCCACGCCGGCGTCGGTCGTATTCGAGCTCGTTCTCGCGGACCACCACGGACTATGGGACCGAGGGGCTGGGCGAGCGCGACGGTACCACCATGTCCCTGCTGCCGTCGCTGGCGTGGCAGCAGTCGATTGCCAGCTACTCGGACTGGGACGAGACGCAGAAGGAGGAGCTGGGTGGGATCGAATACCGGGCGTTGAAGACGCTAATGGTGATCTTGATCTGTTATTTCGTGGCCTTGCATGCGCTGGGCGCGGTTGTGTGTGTGACGTGGGTCTCGCTAGATGCGCGACATGGCCAACTGCTGGAGCATATGGGGATTGGCCGGTCGTGGTGGGCGGTATTCACGGCGGGATCGGCGTTCAATGATTTGGGATTTACTTTGACGTCGGATTCTATGGAGTCGTTTCGCACCGCGCCGCTGCCGCTGCTGGTGATGACCTTTCTCATTGTGGCGGGAAATACGGGGTTTCCGTGTTTCCTGCGCTTGATCATATGGGTGCTCAGCCAGGTGACCGGATATGGGACACCGTTGGATGAGGAGCTGCAGTTTCTGCTCGAGCACCCGCGACGGTGCTTCACGCTACTGTTTCCGCGCGTGGAGACGTGGAGACTGGTGGCAATCCTCCTGGCGCTCAACGCCTTCGATCTGTTTGTCTATTATACGTTGCAGACCGTAAGTGCTCACGAGGGGGGTGGAAAGCCCACTCACACTGACGCGCCAGCCAGACACCCCAGGAAATCACCCCTGTGACATCCGGAATGCGTCTCATCAACGGACTTTTTCAAATCGCCTCCACCCGCACCGCTGGGTTCAGCATCACGTCCCTCCGATTCCTTCACCCAGCAGTGCAAGTCTCCTTTGTAATCATGATGTACATATCTGCGTTCCCAATCGCAATATCGATGCGAAAAACAAACATCTACGAAGAGAAGAGCCTCGGCATCTACGAAGACGACGAGGACAACATAGACTGGGTCACGGGGCACCCAGTGGCACCCCCTAACAGCTGGACCGCCCACATCCAGCACCAGCTCGGCTTCGACCTCTGGTACGTGATGCTCGGATTCTTCCTGATCGCGCTAGCAGAGGGCGCACATATGCAGCAGCGCCACGGGCCCGACGCCGCCTTCTCCCTCTTTCCTGTGCTCTTCGAAATCGTCTCCGCCTACGGCACCGTCGGATTGAGCCTGGGGTATCCGCGCAGCGAGACAAGCCTGTGCGGGCGGTTTTCGGCCGCCGGGAAGCTGGTAATTATCGCGATGCAGCTGCGTGGGAGGCATCGGGGTCTGCCGCATGCAATTGATCATGCTATCCTTTTGCCATGTGATGTGCAGCCGATGAGCGGGGATGGCGAGTGGTGGTGGAAGAGGTGGTTGAAGAGGCGGTCGAGTTTGGGCAGTGCGGTGGGTGTGCGGCGGGAGGAGGGAACTGCTGGGGAGGTGGAGAGATTACTTTAGTGTTCTATCGTAGTCTATTTTAAGACACAGTAGGATGAATGTTCTACTGTCAATCTATATCTACTACTAGTCATGTCAAGATTAGTATCAAATCCACAAGTAAGTAAAAATATCCGGTAGACAAGGAGTACTTTTACGTAGATAGTAACTATAACAAACGAACAAATAAACAAACAAGCACGATCAACTAGTCAACTCGACCATCGAACATATCTCTGAATTAGGAAAAAACGTCCCCAAAAAAAAGCATCCAACGGAAATCAAAGCTGAGGTGGAGACTCTACACTGCCCATCCGATACTCCGATTTTCCGATGAGAGGCAAAAAAAAAAAAAATTGATACCGTATCGGCGTATCCACTTATCCATTATCCACAGGTATGGGTGGGTAAAGTGCCGTGCCGGCCCGTGGCAGAAATTTTTTTTTTTTTTACATTTGTTTTCTCTTTTCTTTTGTACAGCTTTTTTTGAACAGGAATTGGATTGGTATAAATACAGGGGAAGGATGGGTTTCTTCTATCTACTCTACAAGGTGAGATATAGTACGGAACTCATTTCATTTTGAACCAGGGAATAGAGATCAAGATATAAGGTGAATCTAATTAAGGTTAATGTATTCAGTTAATGATTGAAAGGAGAGATGTGTACTGTCCAGAGCCTCAGCACAAGCCTCAAGCCTTAAGCCTCAATCCTCAATCCTCAATCCCCAAGCACAAAGTCGGATAAATCGGTAGACCGGTAGACCGGTAGACAGACAAACAGTCACAGGAGACTCCACAAGCCGAGGCTCGTGATCCTAGACGGAGAACCCACTCTTCTTCAGCTGGTAGTGTTGGAAGATCCTCGAACAGGAGTTGACTGACAGGTGAAAAAACCAGTGGGAGCTAGAAGATTCTGATTCCCGATCCAAGGACACTGACGGACTGACTCACAGAGTGGAGACAGCACTAGCAGCTGGTAACCTCCGAGTCGGCGATTTGGATGCCGTGCCCGATCGGATTATGGATCAATAACTAGCTGGTTAGGTTGTGCTTTGGTGAGTCATATTGGATTAGTGAAGTTCGTTATGTTTTATGTTCGCTGTGCATAATTCTGGTGAAATAGTGGATAATTATACATATAATTATACATATAATTATGTACATAGCGAATAGGTTGATGATGCTATACTCATAATGAGTGATCAGCGATTTACATGTCCATTCCATTCCTTGTTGAAGACTGGAAATCCAGCTAGACATAAACTCATCAAGAATCCATTTCTTGCATCACCATCATCTCATTGTTCCCTGTCCAAGATCCGCCAAGCAACCCGGTTTGAAAGAAGTGGCTCACGTGGTGGATGACGTCAGGACTTTGAATCCTCCAATCCTCAGGCCAAGACCCTCCAGCAGCCGAGGTTACTTCTTTTCTGGGCAATCCAGCTGACAACTTTCTAGAATGACCGTTCGTCGCGTGGTGGGACCACTTGGCTGTCTTGGAAAGAATGTCGGACAAGACCGTGTCGGATCAGATGTAAGATGGGCTGATTATATGCATATTTTCATCTCTATCTACCTATCTGCCTTATCTATCTCCGCGGATGGGCCTATCGCGTGCAAGTCACAAGCCACAGGGGCCCAGGGCGGTGTTCTATTGTGGGGATCATCGAAAATGATGATCAATAGTATTCCTGCTGTGAAATATATTTGCCTGTTTCATACAAAGTAGTTATACTCATGGAAGAGATCTGCCTGGAAGTTCATGAGACTGCGTATTGCGTACTCTAGAAACGTTATTCCTCCCTCCGCCACTGGTAGATCTCCTTGGCAGACACTGCAGGTAGACAGTAAGATTCATAAAGGCCACGTCGGCTGGGCGGTGAACAGATAACATCATCGTGTCCCAACTCGGGTCTGTCAGTCCGGTAAGGAGGCAGACGCCAAGATTGAATTATTGTTTATTAAGTTTATGTAGGATCGTGTGGAGGGAGTACTTCTGGCCTCAGTCAGAGCCGCAACGCGTTGCCCCGCCGTTGGTAGATGGCTCGGTCCCCGTGCGTCAAGGCGTGCTGGCTGCGGATTACGTGGGCGTCTCTGGTCTTTCTCTTACTTCTCCTCTTCATTTGCGATGCGGTCTGCGGGGTCAGGCTGAAACAAATTAGGTCTTTGTGACTGATAGGCTCTATTGTCTACATTCTGTTCGGAGGTCAGGGGGGTGTGGTAGGGTATGCTAGGGCCAGATTCGCCTCTGACATGGGGGGAAGAATGATGATGGTGATGATGATATCAATGCCCCGGTGGACCACCAAAACAAAGCCTTGTTGACGGAAGAAGAGGGGCACTTGGCATAGCGTAGCTGATGATCATTGCAGGGTTCTTGACCCTCAATAAGGGCCAGTATTGGCTACCATTGGATTCTCGTGGCTCGAACGGCCCGTGTGAGGTGAACACGAGCAATGCAATTGACTGATTAAAAATCCAGTGGTTTGAAATCACGGATTGATTGTAGTAAATTGATGGAGAGCGTCCATTGAGTTCCATGGACATGGGTGAGCGAACGCCGAGCGGCATTGCTCACTAATGCCTGTTGGCCCAGGCTAGACCCGGGCTCAAGGATGGGTTCACCGCGGGTGCGCATTAATAATGAGTTCATGACAGCCTGGGTGCCATAATCCCGAATCTCCGTCACGGTCTGTTCTTCTGGAAAGTTAGCTTGGATTTTGCCCTGCATTACTGATTGATACTGCCTTCTCGACCAGGAATGCAAATCGATTAGTGCGAATTTGTCTTCCTTTCGGATGACGGAGATAGATAGGGTCAGTACATAGAAGGATACCGGACATTGGCCATCCGATGCTTGGCAGAGACGGAAGAGAAGGAGGCGGTGAGGTGGAGAATTCTGACTGACTGAATCAACAGCCGATCCCGTGGATTTCCAGCTGGGTCAAATCGCGGTTCGGACTTAAGCGGGCTCTCGGAAGCTCGAAAAAAATCAAGGAAAATACACTAAAAAATGACTAACAACTAGTTTTCCGACCACTGTTTTTTTTTTCTTTCATTATTTTTTATGTTTGGCCAAGGAATATTAGAAATAAAAAAACTAAAAAGAATAAAGAATAAAGAAAAGAATCGTTCAGCCTAGAAAAAGTCTATCAGAAATCCGGATATATCAAGTCCTTTCTTTCCCCCCCGTCGATCATCGTAAATGTGATTCATTTAATTATCCCTCTCTGTCCACTTCATTCATCCTAATTCTTCTACATTGACTACTCCTCCATCCTACATACCAAGCACAAAGTACCTACATACTACAACCACCACCTGCCGAACACATCATCGCGGATATTCATACTGCAGACTTTCGACAGATACTCGCCTCATTGAGTCCCAACATCTCAACCTATCAACTACGCTCACCCCTAGCACGGACTATTGCTGCGACAACGACATCCTGCAAGGTGGAGACGATAACACACAGCATTGTGAAGATCTATAAAATTGAAATCCCTGCAAAAGTCTGCCTGACTCACCGCTTCCGGTTGCGCCGATCCGCGATTGGACCAACGTCTCCACCGCCGGATCCAGCCAGGAAGTGACTGCCTGAGTCACCGCGACGAGTGAGCGGGAGCTGGAAATCCATTCGCCATGACTACTTCTACTTCTACTTCTACGTCCACTTCTCCTCCTTCTTCCTCTTCGCTCACTCTCTCTTCTCCTCTGTACACTTCATCTTCCCCCAGCTCCTACTTCACCTCTTTGGCTCGTCGTCGCCAACAGAAGAAAATGAGCGTCACTCAAACCTACTATCTCGCCCACACCGCCCGCAAGAAGCTCACCCGGGAAGCTTCGCGGGCGGATCACGACCTGCGTCTCCTCGTCGGTCACGCCAACCTCCTTGATACCCTCATGCTCGACCTCGCCGACGCAGAGCAGGAGCAAGAACGCTGGTTCAACCAGACCGTCAGCGGTGTCAACAAGAGCGTCCCCCCATCCGAGCGTCGACACATCCAGTGGGCGGACGCCCTGGTCGAGGACCCCGAGGAGGACTGGGATCCCGAAGATGTCTCCGATGCCGACTCCGACCTCAGTGACGACTCGGACGACCTCAGCGACGATGAATATGAGCTGAACGACGACTTCACTCCCGTCCGCCGCCGGGCCCCGTCGCCGGTGGCCATCGTCACCGAGAAGGAGGTCTCTGCCGATGACGATTCCGACTCCGACTCCGAGTTCGAATACGAAGACGACGAGGATCTGAGCGATCTTACTCTCACCCGCTCGCCCTCGCGACAGTCGCCTCCCGACCTTCTCCCCGACTCCGACGGTGAGTCGGAGGATGACGCCATGCCACCCTCGCCGCCTCAGCCGATGCTGGAGTTTGGTGAAGAGAAGACCCCACAAACCACGGAGATCCCGCTCTCCGATGCGGGATTCGAACCAGAGTTTTACGTCTCCAGTCAACCGCAAGGCCCTGTCATTGAATCTTATTAAGATGACTTGAGTGCTTGTTTCGTTGTACCCATACGTGATACCCTGGTTTATTTCACATCTTCGCATCTTCTTCTCCACGGCAGCATTATCGGTTGAGCATTTTGTCTTCGCATACGGCGTTTTTCATTTGGGAGGATTCAAAACAGAATGAGAGGCTTGGATCCATATTGGGCACCGACCTCGATGGATCTCCGTGGTTCCAGACCACACCCTTGGCATTATTTGGTGTTTCAGGCCCTCTTGGGCCGTCATTTTTGTTTATTTTCCTTTCCTCCCATCTCCTCTACTTGCATATTTTCTCAGCGGTCAGTCCACGCAGGCCGCGGCTTTTTTTGTATAGCGCCTAGCATGGCATGAAGATTTACGATGATGACTTCAGTATATAGTTCGCATTTACATCTAATCAATCTTCAAACAACTCATCTCAGAACAAATCTCTCCTGTGCCTGAAATTAGAAACTTCTGTAAAATCAAATGTAAAATCAAATCAAACAAATCCTTTGGATCCTGTCCCAAGGCAGGTACGTTATGTCCTGCCCAATCCGGGATTGACGCCTCATTAGCTGGCATGTGAGGGCGCCGATCGAGCCCAGACGCGCCTTCACCGCTGGATCCGTCCTGGATCCGTGACGGATCAATCACAGGCGGATCAACCGCTAGTGTTTAGACTAGTTGGGACTGGACTGGTCCCTGGTTGAAATTTTCACTTTCTGGAGTGAGTGAACTTGGGGGGCTTCCTGCAGGGTGACTTGTTTCTGGTTCCTTGTTCTGTACGTTGGGGTTGGGTGTGGGTGAGTCGGGTGGTTTGATCTGTTGATAAGGATAAGGTCTTGTGGCTGGTTTATCTATACTGGGGGCTTAATAGTGCTTTCGATATGATAATACTACAATAAATAGTTCTGGTCATAGTACAATAATATCAACAGCATGTAGAAATATAATAAAGTATAATAAGAAGAATAATAGAAGGACAATAGACTCAAAGTGATCATGCCTGGTCAGGCAGCAATACGCGCCCGACCGCCTTGATCTGCCGTCATACCATCGCCTCCTCTTCCAACCACTTCCAACATCTCCCCATCTCCTCTGCATTCGGAAGTCCTATCCTGACGATTCTGTCCATTCCCAAGGCTACCCTCCCTCGTTCCTAAACGGGTAGCTCATCACCCGACATTCCTCCCGACCTCCCTCCCTCAAACCATGATCGTCGCCCTTCCGAGGGGTCCACTGGCTGAACTTCACGAGCTTCACGGTGGCTAAGCTGCACAGGCCCCTTGCTTCTGCACCGGCATTGATTGGCCGCTGGAGCCTCTGCATTATCGTCCTGCAGAGCTTATCGGGACTGCAGCTTCTTGTCTGATCCTCCCACCTTACTCTCCACTTCCCACGACAGCCCCTATCATGTCTACCGCCTCCCCGAAACCGTCTCCCAAGCCGTCCCCGCGCCCCTCCCTTGACGAAGAGCGTCCGGAAACCCCCTCCCAGTCTAGTACCGAGCAGATCTCCCAGACCGACAACAGCCCCCGCAGAAAGTCCATCCAATTCAGCGTCGCCACGGCCGCCGAACCGCAGCCAGAGCAGCGCTCCTCCAGCGCCTCGGGTCGACGACGACGGGTGTCACAGCCCGACGTGCCGGACCGGGAGAAGGACAACCGCAACACCGCTCGGGGGGTGTCACCTCCCCCGCCCAAGTGAGTTGTCCCCACATCGCCCGGCTCGGGACGCAGCTAATTCAAGGGGACAGAACCTACGAACGTGGCGTCTCGTTCAACACCTTCGACAACCCCGATGCCGCCGACTTCTCCCTCACGCTGAACTACAAGCACAAGGGCTACCAGTGCACGCGCCGCAGCCGGACGTTCCTCTGCGGGACGGACCAGAACGATTACTCCGACTTTGCGCTGGAATGGCTCATCGACGAACTGGTGGACGACGGCGACGAGATCGTCTGTCTGCGCGCTGTGGAGAAGGACTCGAGCATTGCCAGCGATGCGGGTATTGAGGCGGGGAAGCATCGCCAGGAGGCGGAAAAGCTTTTTGAACAGGTGATTCAGAAGAACAGTCAGGACGAGAAGGCTATCAGTTTGGTTCTGGAATTGGCTGTGGGGAAGGTGCAGGACATAATCCAACGAATGGTTCGTTCTTTCCCCTCTTGCTCCCTTTTCTTCGTAGGTCACTAACCAGCCAATTAGATCCGAATCTACGAACCCGCCGTCCTCATCGTCGGCACACGCGGCCGCAGCCTCGGAGGCGTCCAGGCCCTCCTCCCCGGATCCGTCTCCAAATACTGTCTCCAGCAGTCCCCGATTCCCGTCATCGTCGTCCGCCCGTCGCCCAAGCGCGAGAAGAAGAAAAAGAAGCGGCTGGCGGACCCCACCCGACGCAGCTACAACCACATCCTGGAGATGAGCGAGCGCCGCGGCAGCCACATCTTCGACCGCAAGTCCAGCGCAGAGAGCAGCACCGCACGACTCCCCGACGAGGAAGCCGCCGTCGCCGCCGCGCTGGGCCTCCCCCCGTCTTACCAGAACTCGCGCACCTCGCTGTCTACGTCCGAGCGCAGCGGCAGCGTCAGCGTCAGCCACGAGGACGCCGGCTCGTCTGGCGAATTCCCCGATGCTGCTGCTGCTGCTGCTGCTGCTGCTGCGACTAGCCCGTTGCCTGACAGCGTGGATAACACGGAGTCGGATGGTGAGAGCCATGACGCCGATGATGAGAAAGAGAAGCAGGACCAGCCAGTTTATTCGTCGAACACTAATATCCCGTTGATTGTCACGGAGGATGATACAGTTCGCCGATGATACGGTTCGCTAAGCGGTAGACCTAACCTGACATGCTATAGATTTAGTAGATCGATGGCATTGTATACCACGACTGATGTTTACTAGATAATGAATTCCACTCTATGCTCGGATTTACTCTTATCTACTTGCTACCTATTTTCACCTTCTGACCCAGTTACATACCCAGTTATATTCATATAACCAATTACACACATGGAGACAAGTACGCACGTACCTAGTTAGTACACAGTAGTTAACTACCCAGTGTATTCATTCGTCACTAGCCCAACCAATTGATTTAAGCCCCTTGCAAGGCACATAAGGTTACAACCTACCAGCCAGCATCGACGCAACAATAGTCAACATTGAATAGATAGATAGATAGATAGATAACCGAATCCAGCTGTTCAATCTGCTCGGTGGTAGTCGTGATATATCCATGGTAAATAGAAAGTTTGATAGATTGCGTCGTCGGTTATGGCTTTGTCATGCCATCCACCCATCCTACCTCAGTTGAATCCAACCATTCTGTCTACAAACCAAAGCCTACCTAAGAGAAGTAGACAAAGCCCTAACTAGCTACAACCTACGCCAGAATCTTTGAGTAAAAAGATAAATAGTAAAAGTAATAGTAATAATACTAATAATAATGATGAGGATAAAAAACCGAACTTTTCTAAAATGAAAAAGGGCAAGAAGTGAAAGATAGGAAAGGTAACATGTAAAGAGAACGTCTAACCATATGCAATGCATACACAAAACAACGCGCAAAAAATGGGGGAAAAGAACAGAAGGATAAGAAAGATGAAAGAAGAATGAAAGGAGAACGATCATCAAAGATCTGGCCAGGTTTGTCGTCAATCAATCCTGGCAGAGGTGCTTTTGTTATCTTTCTTTCTTGCTGTCTTCTTTCTTTCTTGGTCTCTTCTGCTGGGAATCAAATCAGTCAATCATCCGTCACTTCCATTAGGGGTGTTGGCAACATCTCTTTGAGGAAGTGACTGATAGACATGGGAAAAGTAGGTAGGTAGTAGGAAAGTAGGTAGAAGGGCTCTCCGGGTATTTTGAAATGCAAGAAGCAAATAAAACACACGAAGGGACAACAAGGAAAAAACAATCATCAAGGAAACAAGATAAGGAAAGGAAAGGAAAAAAGAAAAGAAATTTCCATGTTCAAAGAAGAAACATTCCAATCTTCAGCTAGATTGTCTTTTTTGATTCTCCCTGTCTGGTTTCGTTTGGTCCGTCCATCATCGATCGTCATTACCGTCGCTTTTATTTCTTGAATGTGTGTGTTTTTTTTTCTCTTGTTGAATTTTTTGACTTTTCTTTTTTTTTTTTCTTTCCCCCGCTGGTTCATTGTGTACATACCATATGTCCTTCTGCCAAAAAAATATTCATGCACGAGAAGGGAAGAGGGGAATAGACAAAAGAAAAAAAAAAGGTAGAAGAAAAGAAAAGTGTGAAAGAAAGAAAGCTACGTGTCTATGACGCGTCGGTGCCGTCCTTGGACGGGGTCTTGGACGGCCGTCGCTCCACGGCGGGCTGCGACTTGCTGAGCATCGGCGAGGTGTGTGCCGATGGCGGGGACGTCGCGAGACTGTCGTGATCCTGCAAACTGGCCAGGGCACTACATTCAATTGTTAGCGAAGTCAACGACACATCATGAGGGGAAAGAGGAATTGTACCTGAACGCGTTGATCGACGAGGCGGCCTCCTTGTCTTCCTTCTTGCCGGCGGGCGGCGTGCCGGTGCGGCTGCTGGCGCCGCTGTCGTCGCTACCGCGCACCAGGTTGCCACCGGGGCCCAGGTTGCGACGGCTGTTGCTGCGCGACCCGAGCATGCTGGACGGTCCGAACGACATGGGCTGGCTCGTGTTCCGCGCCGTGCGCAGACGTCGCAGATCATCGCTGCCAACCTTGCTCGACGCGTAGTCGGGCGGAGGCGCCTGGTGGCCATAACCACCGAAGTTGCGGGCGTCACCGCGGCCCATGGCCATCCGGCCGCCGCCACGGTTGGCCTGCTGCTGCCGCATCCGTTCCATCTCGGCTTGTTGCTGAGCACGGGCGGCCTAGACAAATCAGCACAGTCCCAAGTATCGTTGAGATTTCTTTCAATGGAGGGAAGAGAAGGGAAGGGCGGCGGAGAGGAAGGAAACATACCTCTTCACGGATTTCGTGGATGGTCTTAGGTCCCTTGTCGGCATCCTTGGACCTCCAGTTGGCCGCACGGAGATCAATGATATCCTAAAAGAACTAGGTCAGCATGGACGGGAGAAAAAAAAAAAAAAAAAATCGCAAGAGAGAGAAAGAGAAACATACCAGCAGCATAAAGCGCATACGGCTGGGCAAACCTTCGGTCTGCACCATCATCTTGATCCGCTGGAAGTACACGTCCATCATGGCGTGACCGCGCTCGGAGACGTCGAGGCTGGCACCGATGGTGCGCAGCAGGCTCGTCAGAGACTCGACCTCGGCCTCGTCGGGCATGCCCTCGTAATCGACCAGCTTCTTGACACACTCGTGCATGATGCGCTCCGTCAACATGCCCAGCTTGTACAGCTCGCCGATGAACTTGACCAGACCCAGACCACGTCGCTTGGCGGCGGCGGCCTTGTAGTACTCGTCGGACATCATGGCGGCCTCCTCGGTCTCGCCCTCGGGCTTGGGCGGCAGGTTGACCTTCCAGCCGCGCTCGAACTCCTCCTGACAGCGGTTGAGCAGATACTTGCGGAACAGGCTGCCACCGGCGACGACGTTGCCGGCCTTGTCGTGGATGTTGTCGTCCTTGATGTCCGGGCTCATGCTCTCGAGCATGCTCTTGCAGAACTTGGCGTAGATGGACGCCCAGTGGGCCTCGTCGGTGGCCTTCTCGAAGGTGAGCTGGATGACCTGGCGCAGGGTCCGGCCGTCGGACTCGTCCTTGGACTGCGAGACGATCTCCAGGATCTGGCCCGAGATCCGCGGGAAGTTCTCCGGCGTCATCTTGTTCAGCGCACCCTTGACCTTCCGCTGCACGACGTCGGGGGGCAGATGACCCGAGCCGGGGGTAGGTCCCGCCGCGGCGGACTGGACCAGGCTGCGCGGCTTCCAACCGGAGGCCGAGACCTGCAGGCTCTGGACATCCATGCCCGCGGTGAGGGGCATGGTCTTGGCCAACTCCTCCTCCTTGCGGTGCTGGTTCTTCTCGCGCTTGCTGGTGTTGCGGGTGTTGGACCGGGGACCGGAGCCAACCCGCGGGGACGGGGGCATGCCCATGGCGTTGGACGAGTTGGTGCGGCTGAGCGACGGCCCGCCCATGCGCATGTTGTGGAATTGGCCGAAGGGGTTGCCGCCCATGGAGGCAGTGCGGGCGACATTCTGCAGGCGAATGTCGGACGGGGTGCCGGGACCCATGCTGCTCCGCGACGGACCCATGCCGAAGTGGCCCATCTGAGGGGCGCCGGGGAGACCGCCGGTACGCGAGCCGCTGCGGCTGCCTAACGGAGTGCGCGCGGACTGAGGACGAGACGCGGCGTCGCTGTCGCCAACGGTCTCACGCACGCGCGCGTCCCAGTCGACGGACGGCTTATCCTTGAACACGGACTGGAACTGCAGCAGGAACTCCTTGTTGTAGTGGAACTTCCGGCCGGTCGGGGCGCTGGCGTTGAGGGCCGGGTTGGGGGATGCGATGGAGGCGGGGTAGGTGACCTGGCTGAGATCGCGGAGGAAGCGGGCCGACTGCAGGGCCTTCATGGCGGCGCTGGGCTGCGGCGGCTCGACCGGCTTGGTCTCCAGCTTGAGGGCCGCGGGCTTGGGCTTCTCGGGCGGGCCCATGGAATCCGCGGGGGACGCGGGCTTCGGCTTGGCGGCGGCGGCATCGCCCTCGGCGGGGAGCCCCAGGCGCTTGCGCTCCCGGGCCTCCTCGACGGCCTCGGCCTCGCGCTCGGCCTTCTTCATGTTGGCCTCGTAGGCCTCGAGTTCCTCCTTCTCCTTGCGCTCGGCCTCCTCCTTCTTGCGCTTCTTGTCCTCGTTGTACTTCCGCTCGATCTCGGCCTCCTTGGCCTCCATCTCGGCGATCTCGCGCTCGATGGCGTCGTAGTCGATGTCGTCGTCGTCAGCCGGGGCGGGGGCAGGAGCGGCGGCAGCAGGGGCCGGGGCGGGCTTCTCCTCCTCCTTCTTTTCCTCCTTCTTCTCCTCCTTCTTCTCCTCCTTCTTCTCCTCCTTCTTCTCCTCCTTCTTCTCCTCCTTCTTCTCCTCCTTCTCCTTCAAGCTGAGATCCTCCAAGCCCTGGCGAGCCTTCTCCTCCTCCGTGGGGGCGGGAGTGGCCTTAGGGGCCTCTGCGGGCTTGGCGGCCGCGGCGGCGGCAGCAGCAGCCGCCTCCTCGGCCTGGCGCCGCTGGTCGGCCTCATCCTGCTCGATCTTCTGGCGGACGGCATCCTTGAGCTCCTGCTTCTTCTCCTCGTCCGTCTTGAGGGCCTTGGAGTCGGTGCGGGCGTGATCAGCGCGCGGGGGCGGCGTGGCGGTCGGGGTCGTCATCTTGACGGGGGACGGAGTGGCGCGAGCGGGCGAGGCCGGGGGCTTCTCAAAGGACTTGACGGCGCCGCTGCCGGGGTCCCGGATGACGATGGGGCTGCGCTTGGCGGGCGGGATGACGAAGTTCTTGGCGGTGGGGTTGGGGCTGTTGCCCGGGCGGCTGGCGCTGTGGGCGTGGCCGGGACCGGCGGGTCCGACGGGGGGCGGGGGCCCCTGGCCGCCCAGGCTGGAGCCGGGTCGGTCGTTGGACACCTGGGAGGGGGTGCGCGACAGCGGGGCGGCCTGGGGGGGACCGGCCGGCACGGGGTACTGGCCCTGGACGAAGCCCGGCTGAGCGGGGTAGGGGATGCCGGGCCGGGGCTGGGGCGACGGGGGGGTCATGAACTGCATGCCGTAGTTGTTGGGCGGGTAGTAGCCGTAGCCACCGTCGTAGGGGTAGTTCTGTCGATGTTTCATCAGCGTTAGATACTGTTCGAACTGACCACTTTCAGGCGCCAAGTTGGGCGGCGGCAGCGGCACGGGACCTTGGGACCGCGGGGGCCGGGGAACATGGGACCCCGCGAGCATCGCCGCGCGCGAACCTGCCCGGCGCCGGGGAGGCAGGCCGCGGCGCGGCGGTCTCGGGGGTATGGGGGGGTGAGGGTGGGCAGGAGGGGGAGGTTGTTGGGGATGATGAGGAGGAGGTGGGTGGAGTCTCACAGTCTGGGGACCCATGTGTTGCCCGTAGCCATAGGGCTGGGGGGGCATCTGGGGATGGGCCATGGGGACCTGGTTCATCTGCGGCGTGGCCGGGTGGGCGTTGGCCAGGGCCGGGCTGCGGTTGGCCTGGTGCGGCGAGTTGGGGAAGGCGCCCATCGGGCGACCCTGGTTGGGGCCGTGGAACTGCGGACCCATGTTGGGACCACCCCGGGGCTGGTTGGGAGAGCGGAAGTTGGGGCCGGGCGAGTAGGGCATCTGGCCCTGATAGCCCGACTGCGAGTATCCGCGACCGCGGCCGCCCTGGTGCGGATAGCCGCCCCGACCGGGGCCACTGCCCATGTGGTTGCTCATATCACTGTGTGTGGACTGAGAGGATTCGCGTCGCAGATGCGTGGATTGCGGACCGGGACCCAAGGGGGCTTGCGGCGACGGGCGCATCTAGAAGAGGCGGATCGAGTGTTAATAATCCGAGATCACACTCGAGGAATGTATGCCAAGCAGGGGGGAAGAATCTTCTGTGATGTGGAATGATGGGTATCGAGATGAAGATCATCTCGTGTGGGAGGGAAAAAAAAGAAACAAAAAAAAAAAAAAGAGAGAGAGACGGGAAGATCATAAAAAACAGACACGAAACAAACGAACAGAAATGCCAAGACACGATCAGGCCCGTAAATTTTTTCCGGTCTCTTTTCTTTGGGCCGTCCCGATCCGATTGTTCTTTGTGTCCGACGCACCAGATCGTTCACCGCAGGAAAGGAGCGAAGCGAAACACAAATCACATCGACTCCAGGACGGAGGACCAGCAAATAACACGTAGTAAAAATCGATAAAAATAAAAGAAAATATGCAGGATCCAAGACGACCCGAAATGAGGCAAATGAAAAAATCAAAAATAAAAATCAAAACG
>KZ559674.1:0-28026 GCA_002850765.1 Aspergillus taichungensis
AAAAAAAAAAAAAAAAAAAAAATAAGATCATGGCCGGCGATCTCCCTACAAAGGTTGGCCACGGGCTGGCCAAGGGCCTGGGGATCAAAATTCCGTATCGGGACCCTCTGGGAGCCCATGCAGACCCCGTCACTCGCGGAGAGTCGACTTTCTCCTGCGGCACTCTCGACACCTATTCCTATGTCGAATCGGAACCCACGAGCGCCGAGTGGCTGCGAGAGATTTGCCCGTCCTGGAGCCAGGTTTTCAATTACTTCTACAGCTTGTTCCCTTTCCTGTCTTGGATCACGCGATACAACACGCAATGGCTCTTTGGGGATATGGTGGCCGGTACGTATCGTGCGCTCCTCATGATGATTGAGTACTGACGAATTGCTATAGGTATCACCGTAGGCGCTGTCGTCGTTCCGCAGGGTATGGCCTATGCCAAACTGGCGGAGTTGGACGTGGAATACGGCCTGTACTCATCGTTTATGGGTGTGTTAATCTACTGGTTCTTCGCGACCTCGAAAGACATCACCATTGGTGTAAGCATCAAATCTCTCATTCTCTTTCCCTAAAAAACTTCGATCGCTGACTGACGTTCCCAGCCCGTCGCTGTCATGTCCACTCTGGTTGGCACGGTCGTCCTGGATGCGAAGGAGAAGATCCCGGACGTGCCCTCGCACGTCATCGCATCGGCGATGGCCGTCATCTGTGGCGGTATCGTCTGCTTCATGGGCCTGATTCGCATCGGCTTCATCGTCGACTTCATCCCCCTGCCGGCGATCTCCGCCTTCATGACCGGTTCGGCGCTGAACATCTGCTCCGGTCAGGTCAAGGACCTGCTGGGTGAGAAGGCCGACTTCTCGACCCGCGGCGCCACCTATAAGGTCATCATCGACACGCTCAAATACCTCCCCAGCGCCGGCCTCGATGCGGCCATGGGCGTCTCGGCGTTGGCCATGCTGTACATCATCCGTGCCGGTTGCAACTTCGGCGCCCGCAAGCATCCCGCCCGGGCCAAGCTCTTTTTCTTCCTCTCCACGCTGCGCACCGTGTTCGTCATCCTCTTTTACACCATGATCAGCGCCGCGGTGAACCTGCACCGCCGCGACAACCCGGCCTTCAAAACCATCGGCACCGTGCCCCGTGGCTTCCAGCACGCCGCGGTGCCGGTGATCAACGCCCGGATTATCAAGACGTTCGCCAACCAGCTGCCCGCGTCGGTCATCGTGCTGCTGATCGAGCACATCGCCATCTCCAAGTCCTTCGGCCGCGTCAACAACTACACCATCGACCCGTCCCAGGAGCTGGTCGCCATCGGCGTGTCCAACCTGCTGGGCCCGTTCCTGGGCGGCTACCCAGCCACGGGTTCCTTCTCGCGCACCGCCATCAAGTCCAAGGCTGGCGTGCGGACCCCCCTGGCCGGCGTCATCACGGCCGTCGTCGTCCTGCTCGCCATCTACGCGCTCCCCGCCGTCTTCTGGTACATCCCCAAGGCATCACTCTCCGGCGTCATCATCCACGCCGTCGGTGACCTGATCACGCCGCCCAACACCGTCTACCAGTTCTGGCGCGTCTCCCCACTCGACTGCATCATCTTCTTCATCGGCGTGTTCGTCACGGTCTTCACCTCCATCGAAACCGGCATCTACTGCACCGTCTGCATCGCCGCAGCTGTGCTCCTCTTCCGCCTCGCCAAAGCCCGCGGCCAGTTCCTCGGCCGCGTGACCGTCCACTCTGTCATCGGCGACCACCTCCTCCAGGAGGACGGCAAGTACGGCTCCGGCAAGGGCGACTCCCAGCACGAGGGCGACTCCCAGCGCACCATCTACCTCCCCATCGACCACACCGACGGGTCCAACCCGGAAGTCGGCATCGAGCAGCCCTACCCGGGGATCTTCATCTACCGCTTCTCCGAGGGCTTCAACTACCCTAACGCCAACCACTACACGGACTACCTCGTCGACACCATCTTCCGCAACACGCGGCGCACCAACCCCTTCTCCTACGGCAAGATGGGCGACCGCCCGTGGAACAACCCGGGCCCGCGCCGCGGCAAGGCCGAAGAAGACCGGTCCCACCTGCCGACCCTCCGCGCGCTCATCCTCGACTTCTCCTCGGTCAACAACGTCGACGTCACCTCGGTGCAGAATCTCATCGACGTCCGCAACCAGCTCGACCTGTACACCGCGCCCCACACCGTCCAGTGGCACTTCGCGCACGTCAACAACCGCTGGACCAAGCGCGCGCTGGCCGCCGCCGGCTTCGGCTACCCCACCCCGGCCTCCAACGACGGCTTCCACCGGTGGAAGCCCATCTTCAGCGTCACCGAGATCGAGGGCACCTCGTCGGCCGCGGCGCACGCCGAGCTGGTCAATAACGAGCAGGCGCACCGCGCGCAGGCCCGCACAGACGTTGAAGACGGCCTGCCGCCGCCGCACGACGACTCCAAGACCGCTGCCCTGCAGACCCACAATATCGAGGAGTCTCCGTCGTCGCTGTCGTCGTCGTCCACCGACCACAGTCTGCAGGACGACAAGCTGCACCGCGACCTCAACTCCAGCCAGGCTTACCGCAACCGCCGCAAGGTGGCCATCCTGCAGGGTATCAACCGGCCGTTCTTCCACATGGACTTGACGAGTGCGCTGCAGAGCGCGCTGGCCAATGCGCCGGCTGATGCTGTTATTGAGGCGCCGAGTACGCCGCAGTAATTCATCCATGTCCATATCCTATCTATAGGATTGGATTGTCTGTTTTTTTTTTTTCTCCCTGGTTGGAGTTTTTGATTCCCTTTTGTTATGTTATGTTATGCATGCTATGAGCGTCCTTTTTGTCATGGTTTGGATTGATTAGTTGCTATACCCCTGGCTTCTGGCTTGTATGTACATAGATTGTGGCTATAGTATTCAGGTGTACAGAGTATCATCAAATATACCTAGCTTGACATTCTCTTATCCTCATGAAAAACAACACAGTCAACCCCCCAACAGCCCCTCCCCTACCACACCCACCAATCCTCAATCCTCAATACTCTCACCAAAAACCAACCCAACCCAAAAAATCAAAATAATAAGAAAAATCACCTCAAAACCCCGCCAACACCCGCCCACCCCAACACAAACCCAGAAAGCGCCTCCCCAAGTACACCCCCTCCAAACCACACATCGCGCCACGCGCCCTTCCTAGTCACCACCGGCACTCCCCCCTTCCCACCGTGAATAATACCCTTCTCATCCAACCCCTCAATCTCGCCCCCACTGGGGCCAGGGAAGAACCCGCCCGCACCGGCGGGCGACCCGCCCACGAGGATGAAGTGGAAGCAGGCGGAGACGAAGACCGTGCCGAGGAGGTAGAAGATGAAGCCGGTTGCGGATTGGAGGGCGAGGATTCCGGCTGTGAGGCCAAGGAGGAAGGAGGTTAGGGAGTGGAGGGTTGAGAGGGTCTATCCATTTTTTTTATTAGTATTATTGAGACGATTGGGATTGGGATTGGGGGTTGTTGGATGTAGGATGGGCGAGTGAGGTTTTCTTCTTTTTTCTTTCTTCTTTATAGGAGGAAGGGAAAGGAAAGAAAGGGTTGGAAAGAAAAGAATGAATGACATGACATACCCGGTTATTATGCTGCACTGACTCCGGCACGAGGGGGTTGATGAGGAGGGAGAGTTCTTGTTTTGTGGGTGGCATTTTCTTTTTCTTTCTTCTGTTTTCTTTCTTTCTCGGTTTGTTCTTTTCTTCGGCTTTGATTGTGTTGTTTCGCTGGTTCTTGAGCTTGAGGGAAGATTCGAGTGTTTCTGATGTGACGCTGTAGATTGGGTAGCTGTCGCCGGGTAGATAGTGTTGTTGCTATTCAATAGAGGGAGTGTATCTGCGATTGTTGAGTAGTTTGTAGAGGTTGTGGAGGAGGAGGTCGTGGAGGTGTAGGTCGTGGGGGACGAGAGGTGGTGGTTGAAATGATACGAGGTTGAGATAGCGTCGAGGTGTTTGGAAGTTCCGTCCGAGCTACCACCAATCACAGCCATCCTTCCACTCATATACTACTGTACTCCATCCCAAAAACCTACTCCCTACAACAATTTACGACATGTCAAATACTCCAGATACTCCAGTAAATACTTTGTATTATTATACCTTACTCAAGAACATCCAGCTTCAGCAATCATTCATAACCTTCCTTTTCTGACCAACCTGGGACACAACCGGGTCTCCCAAACCAGCCAAATACAATTCAATCACATCACATCACATCCATCATGGGAAAATAAATACACAAAACATGGGGCCTTCACTGGGCAATGAAAAGAAAAAAGAAAATGGAGGGAAAAAGATGATATGCTCCCGTGGAAAAAGACAAGTCTTTCCCGATATGAGGGGAGATTCGCTCATGATGGTTCGGTTCCTGCCACGTATGCCAATCTCCATCTAATCAATCAAATCAAATCAATCAAATTAATGCAGTCGAGAGAAGGTGAGAATCGAAATGAGAATAAGAAAAAATCAAGAAGAATAAGAAGGAGGATCATGTGATGCATCATGAAATTCCCTCTAGCTTGCCCTCGGCGCGTGCCTCTCGGACTTGCTCGAAGACCTATCTCTCGTTAGTCACCTACACCATTATAATGATATGAGAGAGGGGATAATAGAACTCACCTTCAGCATCTTGTTCCGCGCCCCCAAGGCGTTGACACCACGCTCCTCCAGCGCCTTGTCGCTCAGCTCAACCAGCTCCGTCCACTTCAGATCCTTCAGATGGTCCGTGTACTTATGCAGACGCAGCGAGCGCAGCCAGCTGGGAATGTCCTTCAGCAGAGCTGGGTCCGTCGGATCCTCGGGCGGCTTCGAGCTGCCCCGACGACCGCGCGGCGACCGGCCCCGCGTCACCTCCGAATGGTCCGAGAGATACCCCTCGTGGCCGCCCAGTCCGAACTGCCCCATCCCCAGGGGCCCCAGCCCGTTGCCCATCAGCGGGTTGTTGGGGTCGTACGCAGCGAGGAACCCGTTGTTCTGCGGCGAGGTGAATCCCATCCCGCCGAAGCCACCGGCGCCCTGCAGGGCGATCCCGGGCGACGTGGGCCGCGACCGGCGACCCCCGATGGCCGCTTGCTGCTGCGCCTGCAGCGCGGCCAGCTGCTGGGCGTTCAGCAGCTGTCCCGCCATGAGGTGGTTCGGACCCGGTAGGCCCGGGCTCAACGGCCCCTGCGACACGTTCTGGCCCGCGTTGGCGTTGGACTGGTTGCCCCCTTGGCCGTCGTTGGAGCGAGCCCGGCGGTACTTGCGCGCGTCGTCGAGGGCAATCCGGTTGTTCACGGTCGACAAGGCCGCCAGTTTCATCGCGGTGGCGTTCGCCACCATGTCGGCCTGCGTGTTCTGCTGCGACGACTGATGCTGCTGCTGCTGCTGCCCAAAGGTCGCCGTCATCGGGGTGTTGGTCATGGAAGCCCAGCTGGCATTCCCAACGTTGTACGGCGACAGCAGGGGGGCCTCGATCTCGGGCGCGGTGATGCTCGTGGTCTGCGTCGGCATCGGCGACCGCAGGCCGGACGGCGTCTGGCTGAACTGCCCCATGGGCTGGTGACCGGACGAGGACTTCGGGCGAGCGATGGGCGGCTGCGGCTCACCGGCGCCGCGTTGGGCCCACGGGGACATCGGGGGCTGGCCGAGCGTGTCCGCGCTGCTGTCCGGAGCAGAGATGGTGGGGGCCACGAAGGAGGTCCGGTCCCCGAAGACGGCACTGTTGCGGTTGGAGGGCGGCGCGTTACCCGTCTGCTGGGTGAACTCGGCCTTCTTCTTGGCGATGGCGGCGGCGGCGTCGGGGAACATGGCATTGATGGTCGACGTGTCCAGACCGGAGTTGCGCTTGGCACCGGGCGACGGCGGAGGGCGGCCGAGGGAGCTCCGCGAACTGTCCACGTTCAACTTGGACATGGCATCGTTCAGGCGGTTCGACATGGCATCTGTCAGGAGACGGGCAGGATTAGCATGCAACCGAAGAAACGCGTCGTGCCGCCCGCGACCGCCCGCCCACGTACCTTTTTCCCCAAAGTTGGCCGGCGACAGCAGACCCGACATGGGGTGGCTCTTGGCCATCTGCTGCAGCACCTGGATGAAGAAACGGATCTGGACCTGGGTGGTTTGCTGCAAAAGCGCGTACAGGGCCGCCGTGCGCTCGGCCTCGCTCAGCACGCGGAACCACTGCTCGATGGCGCTCAGCTCATCCTTGAAGTCCTGGTCCAGCGTCGCCGCGGCCATCTCCTCCAGGGTGGTCTCGTACTGATCGATGTCGGCCAGCCACTGCTGCGCCGCCCGGTCCAAGGGATCCTCCGCGGGATTAGGGGTTTGAGCCTGGTGGTTGAAATAGACCTCGGACGAGGGGCGGATGCTCCGCGAGGAGAGAGGCGAAGGGAAACCCGACATATCGGCCGATGCTCGCAGCTGATGCGAATTGAGGGCACGGGCAGACGAGGGCGGACGGAGGGAGGATTTGGAAGCGTCGGGAGTGCTGTTCCGGTTGCCAATAATGTTACTGGCCATGAGTCAAGAGATCCGAGGTGAAGTCGGACACGATCTTTCCCCTTTTTTTTTCTTTTTTCTTTTTTTTTGCTGAAATTTATTGTTTTCTTCTCTCTTCGATTACTTTTTCCGGTTTGATCTCTGGTGGTTGATTACAACGCTCCGATGAAGACAGACACAGACAAATGTGAAAATTACTGCAAAGCACCGGCAGCACCTGCTGAGTTTGCGTAGGAACGAGATGACTCCTGATCAAATGAGGGACCGCGGCTAACCAACGCGACTAGATCCGACCGTTGGCAAGACGAAAGGATCTCTCTAACGATGGAGATACTTTCTTCGACGAGGGAAGGTGGTCGGAAAAAAAATTAAAAGGGAAAAAAAACCCAACCGCAATGGCACTGGGCGAAGACGATCGGGGGGAGTACAGACCAGTCCAGTGGCTGCACTACCAGATTCAGATTCTCAAAGACGAATCGAATCGCAAGAGCATCAAAGGATAATTTTTTTGGTCGTCGACAGAAGGAGAGAGAGGAGGGGGGAGGAGGAGGAGAGAGGGAGAGAGAGAGAGGAGGAAAGGTGGGTTCGTTCTGAGTTTGATGTTTGGTGGGCAAAGCGGAGAGACGAACGGGTATATTAGGAAATGTGGGTTCTTTTTTTTTTTTTTTTTCAACCACTCTTTTTTTCCTTCTTTTTTCCCTTCGTTTTTTAGTTGAACAGAATTTAAAAAAAGAATGTGTCAAACACGAGGAGAGTCTCTCGCATGGGAAGTAAAGGGAAAAGAAAAGGAGAAGCAGAGAAGAAAGTAAAGAAAAAGAATCGAAAGAAAGAGAGAAGAAGAATAAGGATGAATAGATTAATAAGAAATAAGATTAATGAAGAATAATCCAACGCTTTTCCTCAGGCATCCAGATCACTGGACTCCCTCCACACCTCAGGTACCAATCCTTCTTTCTTCCTCTACTTTTCTTCCTCTCTTCTTCCTCTCTTCTCTCTTCTCTCTGCATCTTACTTCTGGTTCTTCTGGAGATCAGAATCAATACAATCATACTATATTGATGAACTGATATCTCCCGTTCATCCACCAAAACCTACTCTGCGCCAGTTCGATTGCGAGTCGTGCGCCATTGGCTCCCACCGCATGTGGGTTGGCCTGGACTGGTTCCCCGAGTAGGTTTAAGTTGATTAAGTAGATCTCCTTCTTGTTTTACTTTTTTTTTTTTTTTCTCTCTTCCTTCGAATAATTCTATGTTAATTTTGACTTTGTTCTCTTCATCCACCTGATACCCTTCTGGTTAGTCTGGCCAAGCTGCCAAGCAAGACCTGCCAGTCCGATCTACTCGACTTTACCGAATCGGTCTCCATGGAACTGACCCAGTGACTCCATCTAGCCCTTCGGATGAACAAACACTACATCCCTCAATAGACAGTTACTTGGTGCAAATTCTTCTTCGGGGTTTTGATAGTGTGGATTCGGTTGGCTCGAATGCTCCGGGTGGATGCTTGTTCGTAGTGACCACAGCGGGTCCGTTCTGATATCATATGACCCTGGTAGATAGCACCTCGCAACATGGAGTACTCGAAAGGGGACCAGTCGGACCACAACCTCCACTCGGAGGATGTTCCCTATCCCGATATTGACGAATCATTTCACTACCCCTGGCAAGGACAGCAGTCCGCGGCCACCACGGCGGACATCCACTCCGTCCTGGATCCTCGTCTGTACAAAGACCTGTTTGCCGACAGTGCACACCAGGAGCCGGACCGCAATCAATTCGCGAATGAGGCCGAGGACGATCGCTACCAAGACGTTGACTCGGGGGATGACTCGTATGAGGTTTCCGTGGACGAAAGCTCGAGGTCAGTTTTCCAATGTGTAAACGCCTGTGGGGGATAGACTGCTGACCAAGTCGCAGCGACGACGAGTTTTCTCAGGTCGCCGAAGAAGAGGATGAGGACGAGGAAGAAGATGCCCGTCGTCGCCGCCGGCGCAGAGGGACAGGCCCCTTCTCCGGTCGGTTCGGCGCGCGGGGAGGCAAAGGGATCAAGCGAGGACCGCGCAAACCGCTCGAACCCAGCCCCGAATTCAAAATCCTGCACTCCGAGGCCACCTCGGCCTTCATCGATGGCGACTATGACCGCGCGGTTGACCTGGTCAAGCGAGCCATCCAGATCAACCCCGAGATGTTCGCCGCTCATTCGCTCCTCTCCGAGATCTTTCTCGCGCGGGGGGAGAAGGACAAGGCCCTGACGGCCCTGTTCAGCGGAGCCCACACCCGCCCCAAAGATCCCTCGGTATGGGCGAAAGTGGCGCGGATGATCAAGGAACGCGCCGGGGAGGACCGGACGGCGGCGTTGGCCGATGTCATCTACTGCTACAGCCGTGTCGTCGACATCGATCCGAAGAACTACAATGCGCGGTTCCAACGAGCCGCCTGCTACCGGGAGCTAGGACACAATGGACGCGCGGCTACCGAGTACGAAAGAATCTTGAAGGAAGACACGCACAGTCCCCGAGCTCTCCGCCACCTCGCCGAAATCTATATTGATCTCGGTGATGTCCGAAAGGCCGTCGATTATTGGGCGGACAGCGTGGATTACTACCTGTCGCTGGACCCGGAAGAAGCTCCGGACTTTTCGTGGTCGGAGATCAACATCTATGTCGAACTGTACAGCTATCTACATCAGTACGACAAGGGTCTACGGGCCCTGAAAACGCTAGCTCGATGGCTTCTAGGCCGACGAGACGATACCATGTGGGAAGATTTCGACGAGGATGACCGTGAATGGGATGCCGACGATGTCCCTCGTCGTATCAAGGCCGATGGCTACATCCCAGGCCAGTGGCCTCGCGACTCCTATGGACTGGGTCTTCCCTTGGAACTCCGTATCAAACTAGGTCTATGTCGGCTCAGAATGGGCTACGAGCACAAAAGCGAAGCCCTGGTAAGTGACTCCAAAAAGGTTACCGAGTCTCCTTCCTATCTTCTGACGGCAGCAGCACCATTTTGCATGGCTGAATCCCGAGGACACCTCCGAACATTCACGCCTCTTTGATTATCCGGATCTCTTTCGCGAAGTCGCCGACGCCCTGCGGGAAGTCGGACTCTACGAAGATGCCCTCCGATTCTACACTCCCATCCAGCACACCGATGAGCATGCAGATGTCGGTTATTTCTTGGCCATGGGAGACTGCCTCCGCATCCTGGACCGGCTGGAGGAAGCGGAGAGCTGTTTCCTGACCGTTGCCGAGCATGATCCGCGAAACATCGAATCGCGCGTGCACCTCGCCAAGTTGTACGAGGATATCGGCATGACTGAACAGGCTCTGAAATTCGTCAACGAGGCGGTCCTGCTGGGGCGACAGGAGACGAGAAGTGGCCGGCGGCGGAAAGACACCCGGCTCGAGCAACTCGCCTTGGAGTTCCGGTTGGCGGACACGGGTCCGGACGAGGCACCCCTGCGGCCGCTCGCGCCCAAACCCGGGGCCGATTCCTCATTCACCACCGCCCCTGTCAAGAAAGACGAACTCAGCGAAGAGGACAGGACGGAGAACGTCCAGTTTTTGTATTCGAAACTCAACCAGCTGTATCCCCAAGTCCACGACGGTCAGTCCGAGGCTACCGAAGACTGGCTGGACATTGCCGATGCTCTGCTGCGCGAGTTTCGGGCCAACCGGGTATTTTACCCCGTGCAGCGCAATGTGGTATTTATGGGTTATTCCCGCGAGGCACAAAAGAAGGCCGGGAAGCACAAGGGGAAGAGTCTGCTGGATGAAATGCAGGAGATGGCTGGCCGTCTGCAGGAGTCTTTAGGTAAGGCCATCGTTCCGTCCGCGACTGTGGCGTCCATGCTAATTGCGTCAGGCACTCTGGCGGAGGCGCCCCTCCAGGATGCCATTCCAACCGACTATCACGGGATCACTTTCGACGCGTGGCTTGATCTGTTCCTCCAGTATGCGCTGGTCGAGGCTGGACAAGGCGAGCCGCACGAAGCGTATGATAACCTGGCAGCGGCGGCAGATGCCAGCGTCTGGTACCATTCCAAGTCTAGCACTCGGCTGATCCATGTGTGCTGGTTCAGTAAGTCTTCTGTATTGGGCGTTTTAGGGTTAGATGGCTAATACCATACAGCATGTGCCCTGCGTGCCCAGGATGAAGAAACCTTGGCCAACGAGGCACGGTGGTTCATCAAGGAATACCAATTCGTGACGGACACCTATCGTCTGTTCTCCATGCTGAGTCGCCTTAGCGGCGACCCCCACCGGTCCCTCTTCCACTCCTCTGCAAACATGAAATTCATGTTACGCCAGATCAAGGCCATGGACTCCACACTGACGGATGGGCCAACAGCGGCGCAACCGAAGCCGAAAAGCCGCAGCTCCGTTCCGCAGAGTCGCCCGGCCCCATCCACGCGGGAAGACCTCGGTGAATTCATCCCGGGGAAGTCACTGGACATTGCTTTGTTGGTGCTCTACGGTCACATTCTCTACTCTGGCAACAGCTTCTTTCCTGCTTTGAACTACTTCTTCCGAGCATATGCGCTCGACGACCAGAACCCCGTGGTGCTCCTATCGATTGCGCTCTGCTATATTCACCAATCGCTAAAGCGGCAGGCTGAGAACCGACACTATCTGATCATGCAGGGGCTGTCGTTCATGCACGAGTATGGACGGGTGCGGGAGCAAGCAGGCAGTCTGATCCAGGAACGACAGGAGATGGAATTCAATTTCGCGCGTGTGTGGCACCTCCTGAGCATCACCCATCTCGCTGCGGAGCGGTACGAGCGCGTACTCGAGTTGGGCGCGGAGATCCAGGCCCAGGGCGTGGCACACAAGGGGACCGATGGGGACGATACGGTGATGAGGGAAGCTGGGGAGGAAGAGACCCGTGTTGTCGAGGATTTCTCACGGGAAGCGGCGTACGCGCTGCAGAATATCTACGCCTTGAATGGGGATATGCAATCTGCGCAAAAGATCACGGCCCAGTGGTTAGTGATCTAGTCGTATATCACTGTCATGTATCATTTCTCATGTACTTCTATATTTATTGACCGAGGGGCAATTTACGCTCCAAAAGTATGCAACAACCTATCGGCGAACCGAATTCTGGGAACGCAAAGGTAGTATATATAGTACAAAATCCATAAAAAGAAACTCAACCGACATGGATCGTACGGGTTTCTATCTAGTAATCTACTCGGCATGACCGGCGGTAACCGTCGGGAGGGACTGCCTTGTTGGGACCTGCGGGGAAAGTCAACACGATCTCCCCTCATTTATATAATCCGCGTTCTCTCCCCTCGTTTCCCCCCTCCTCTTTATACTCTCTGTCCCTCACTTCCTCCACCATGGAAACCAACACCACCACCCTTGCAGATTACCTCTTCACCCGCCTGCGCCAGTTAGGCGTCGATTCGATCTTCGGCTTGCCGGGCGATTACAATCTCAACCTCCTGGACTATGTCGAGCCCGCCAAGCTGCATTGGATCGGAAACTGCAATGAGCTGAACGCCGGATATGCTGCCGATGGATATGCCCGGATCAAAGGTACGCTCGGAGGACGTATAGGGTAATCTCAAAAAGTCTCTGACGCGAGTTAGGTCTCGGAGCGCTGGTCACCACCTTCGGTGTGGGGGAACTCTCCGCGATCAATGCGATTGCCGGTGCCTACGCCGAACGAGCCCCCGTCGTCCACGTCGTCGGCACCCCCATCCGCGACTCGCAGGACTCGCGCTCCCTCATCCACCATACCTTCAACGATGGCGAATACCAGCGCTTCGATCGCATGTACGAGCATGTCACCGTCGCGCAAACCATGATCTCGGATCTCCGCTCCGCTCCCGGCGAGATCGACCGCGTGCTGCTGCAGTGTCTGGTGCACAGTCGACCCGTGCGCATCGCCATCCCCGATGACATGGTCGCCCTTCGGGTGCCGACGCGAAACCTCGATAGCAAGATCAGCATCCCGCTGCCGGCGCGGCAGCCCAAGGTCGAGGAAGAGGCGCTCGCCGTCATCCTCGAGCGCATCTACAATGCCAAGCGCCCGATGATCCTGATCGACGGCGAATCGCGACAGTCGCAGATCCTCGACGAGGTCGACCACCTGGTCCGGTCAACCGAATGGCCGACCTTCACGACAGGCTTCGGCAAAAGCCTCATCGACGAGACCCTGCCCAACGTCTACGGCGTCTTCATCCCGGCGCACAAGCCGTTCGTCGATTCCTGCGACCTGGTCCTCCACTTCGGTCCGCACCCCAGCAACACAAACACCTACATCTTTCAGACCATCCCTCCGGCAGCTACAACAGTCGCATTTGCAGCGACGACCGTCAAAATCGACAAGCAGACCTTCCGGGACCTCCCCGCCAAGCTCTTCCTCCCACAGCTCATCGCCCAGCTCGACAGCGCCAAAATCCCCGCCTACAAGCCAGACCTTCCCCACCCGACAACCACCCTCGCCGCGCCCTCCGCCCTCACCCCCACCGAAAAGGTCAACAACGCCAGCTTCTGGAAAAAGCTCACCCCCTTCTTCCGCGAAGGCGACATCATCCTCGCCGAGACCGGCACCGCGGGCTACGGCGCCAACGAATTCATCCTGCCCCCGCGCACCCGCCTCTTCAAGCCCGTCACCTGGCTCTCCATCGGCTACATGCTCCCAGCCGCACTGGGCGCCAGCCTCGCACAGCGTGATCGTGCCGCGCACGGCTCCGAACCCGGACGAACCGTCCTCCTCATCGGCGACGGCAGCTTCCAGCTAACCGCCCAAGAACTCGCAACCATCATCCACCACAAGCTCGACGTCGTCGTCTTCCTGATCAACAACGCAGGCTACACGATCGAGCGATGCATCCACGGCCACGACGCGCGTTACAACGACATCACACCCTGGCGGTACCTCAAGGCGCTGGAGCTCTTCGGGGCTCCGACGGAGGGCGAGTACGCGGGGCATGCGTGGACGGTGCGCACGTGGGCAGACCTCGAGGGTGTCTTGTCTGATGAGCGGATGGCGAAGGGGAAGGGCGTGCGGATGGTGGAGGTGTGTATGGAGATGTTGGATGCGCCGAAGGTGTTGTTGAACTTGTTGGAGAAGCAGTTTCCGGAGAAGAGTGGAGCATAGTTTTCTTCTTTTTCTTTATTTATTTCAACTTTTTTTTTTTTTTTTTTTTTTTTTGACATCATTTGATTGTTCCTCCATCGCTTTGACCGATACGTTACTACAAAAATAGATCAGTTGCATTGTTGGGGTAGGTTTACATATATGGCTAGCAAGAGAGTGCATTTACGAGCATTGGCCTATACATCTTTTTGAAACGAGACTGATTGCAGCCCATCATATATACAACAGACATTGTATCACGTATATTATACTAAAACGACACAGATAGACACAGACGCCAGAATCTTATACGTAGCATATACCTAGTCTTCCGCATATGGCTAACTGGCCTGCCGACATCATATCAACAAAGAACTTCAACACCCATCATCAGAAGATAAGAGTTAAGGATTTCCTCGAAATGATTCTATATTTGTACGCCAGGCCAACTGCAGAAGATCTCTAATGGTATACCATTTCTCAGCAGCAGTACTTGTGATGTTCGATATGGGAGTGAATGAATGAGCTTCGGATCATGACTGTAGACTTGACCTTTTATTAATGATTTGATATACAGAATTACTCTGCTTTATCAGGAGCTTTCTCATACTCACAGAATTATCCCAAATGAAACAAGTTGGGCTAGTGTTCGTTTCTGCAATCTAGTATGTGATAACTAGGTGATATTGTAACCTATTTACTATGGTACCAAGTTCACCAACATGGTGAGGCTCAAGAAGACTCTACTACACATACCACTATCCATACATACATGTCGATGGAGCAGAACGGAAAGAGAAATGTGGGAGCTGTGTAGAGACACAGATATGCTTGATATAAACAAAGGCGATCCACCTCTTTCTGGCTCTCCAACATAATGTCAACTCCTTTACAGTAGTAAGACCATCTAGCATAGCCTCTCAGTAATAGGGTGTCAGGACTACCCACTACTTAGTAAGAAGGTTCATTTCCTTACTTGAGATCGAGATGCTCTCTTATCATCTGTGTATGTAGATGTACGTAAACTCAACATATTCGACTAATACCGACTCTACTCCGTATAGTTATCTCCATCGAGTCAGCGTCAGAGCGCACTGATATCATCAACAAACAATATCATCACGTTATACCACATCATATCATATTCGACAATATAATAAATTTATAGTATATCATCGAGTCAGCGTCAAAGCGCACTAATATCACAACAAACCACATCCTCACATTACACCACACCATCCCATATCCCACAATAAAGTATATCTCTAATAACCTCCCCACTATACCAAAAACATAACCCATGACGTACGATATGCACCATGACGTGAGAGGGAGGGTCAGATGCGCGGCAGGGATCCCCTCCCCTCCACCACCATCGTTATCATCCCTAACTAACCCGATCCATAATATACCACCCATATTTCGGGAGTGCCTAATGATATATTTAGAAGTGAAGTGGAGTGTGGAGGTTAGTATGTAGGTTGCTGATTATGCATGCGTGCATGGGCCGCGTGTGCTACTATGTCATGTCAGGCTTTCCATCCGTGCCGTGTTGGGTTGTGGGAAACTCTACTGCTGGTGGATTGGTCAAATGGTCGGTTGATTGGCTATCTGCTTGCTTGCTGTATGTATGCATGTATCTACGTATGTAGATATGTAAGTCTGTATGGGTGATACTAGCGGTTCGGTAGTTAAGTTAGACTTCGTGCTGGGTCATGGTTTGGATACTACTAAGTAAGGGGTGGATGTGAATAAGCTTCTTTTCGTGTATCCAGATAAACTTCTGTAACCAAACTAATCCTCTCCCGTCAAATCCGTATCGTCAAAAAACACCGCCGACTGCCTCTGCATCTCCTGCAGGAAACTCCCCCGTCGCGGCCTCTCCACCTCCAGCGAAGAATCCGTATCCCCATCTGTGAACGGCCCGTGGAATCCACCCGGCACGCCCCCATCGGCCACCACCGACTGAGGCGGCGCCCCAGGACGCGGACGGTATCGCAGCGAGGGCCTCACTTCACCCGGCGGGGCGAACTGATCGAGCCCGCGCGCGATAGCCGTCTCGATGTGCAGGCGGTTCTTGATGAACTGGATTTTGGGGAACGCGCTGATCTGGCCCATGCGGAGCATGCGGCGGAGGCGCTCCGGGTCGGGGTCGGACAGGATGTGGATGAAGTCCGAGAAGACAGTCTTGGGCCAGATGGTGATGGTGCCGCTAAATTTCTGGAGCCAGATTTCGCTCCAGTCTTGGCCCATAGGGCGTGGGAGGAGCTCAAGGTGGCGCAGTACGCGCAGCCATTTGTTCATGTCTAGCTTGATGTACTGCTCTATTGCGGAGCCTAGAAACCCGCCGCGCCAGCCGCGGCCTTTGCGGTGGGTTACGGGGCGGCCGACTGTGCCTCGCGAGTTGAAGAAGAAGAGGTTGATGTGTGGGTTTACCTGGGTGGGTTAGCGTAATTATTGTGGGTAGTATGATTTGGAAAGGGGAAAGAAAAAAAAAGAAAAAAAAAAAAAGAAAGAAAGAGAGAAAAAAAAAGACAAAAAACTTACTTGGGAAACAATGGTAAAGTTCACGTTGAAATGAAGGTTCAATGCCTTGATGGGAATATCAGTCCGCAGACTCCCGTCTTTCCACTTGTGTCCAAACGAATACGGCGCCAGCGTCCCGTCACGCTTCTTGGTCATTAGGACGACAGGGTTCAAGATGCCCGGGACGGCAGCGGAGGCGAGCACAGCACTCCAGATCACACAGTTGGGTGATGTCAGATAATTTGCCAAGATCGTCGGCGAATGAGGATCCGAAGGCACACACGACACGTTCAAGATGCGCCCGGTCCGTTCGTAAGCCTCCTTGAAAGTAGTCGAGCCTCTGCAAAACCAGCTGCACTGGCGAGCCCAGTCATTTGTGTCGAACCGGGCTCCCGTCCGGCACCAACGCATAAACCACGTCGAGAAGCTATCCTCGCACGCCTTGATGCGGTGCGCTAGTGCAGGAACAAGCAGCTGTTTTAACTCCTCGTCCGTTCGAGTGGCAACTAGACCCGCGACGAGGGCTCCCCCGGATGTTCCCGTGATGATCTGAGGTAGCACGCCGTTATCCAACAGAGCCCGGACGACGCCAAAATGGTAGTAAGCAAAGGTAGCCCCGCCGGACAAGCACAGAGCGGTTCGACCGAAGTTGGTATCTAGATGCTTGAAATGGTGGTATTTATCGTCGTTGTCGATCTGTTTGTCGCCCGACACCAGCTGAATACATGCATGCACTTCGTCCATGTACTCCTGCACCAGGTCTTTGGTCCCCGAGTATGCTTCGCTATACAGTCGTGGGTTTTCTACACCTGCGAAATTGTTCTTGACGCAGGCCTCGAGCAGCGTACAGAGCTCTTCTGCCGCTGGAGGATCGCTTGCGCCCCGATGTCCGTTCCGGATGTCCTCCTCCACCTGCGCCCTCACCTCCTTCAACTGTCCGACGAGCTTCTCAATGGTCACATGATCATAGTAGGCATATTCGTCCGTCTGCTTCCACTTCTGGTTCCCCAGGTAGTCGTCTAGCGCCTGGGCGGCTTTTAGCCAATCGCGGTAGTTTGTCTGGAGATAGAGTTGTTTTCGAAGGCTTTGCCGCTTGCCCCTCCACGAAACCCAGTGTTCATAGAACATGATATAGAAACGGGTCAGGGCGTAGAGCACGCTCAGGACGGCGATCCAGCCCAGGACGATGAGAAGAAACGGCCATTTGAGAACATTGTAGAGCACCCCTTCCCTCGTCTCGTCCGTGGTGCGCCGAGGTTTCTTCCTGCGGCTGCGACTCCTCCGGACACGCTGGTAGACCGGACGCCAGTCATTGAGGGCGACTAAGGGATCGGCGTCCTGGTCTATCAACGCCTTCTGGAACTGCCGTAGATCGTCAGGGTCGATGAATTCGTTATCGTAGTCGGGCAGGGCGCTGGCATCGGTAACGTTGAGAAAGGCAGAATCTTCTTCTGCAGTCATTTTTGTCTATCATACATGACTATCAAGAAAGTAAAAGAGTGTGATGGGAGGCGGTTGATTGTTGCGTTGAAAACCGGATGGAGCAATCCAGGCACGATGACAGATCATATGACAGAATGGCGAAGTGTCGACGTCACTACTGCACCGCCATGAGGCGGTGCAGCCACCCCAGGGCTTAAAGCGGGCAACATGTGGCTGGTGTGGATCAAGGCTTGGCAATCGGGCCAGGGAATCCCAGACGCAACGTCGATGGTAAGTTAATGTTATCCCCACGCTCATGGACGGTCCGGACCAAGAACCATGGGTCCTACCCCATGCAGGAAACTTAATAGACAGGGGTTTAATTTTGTTGCCCCAATCGAACCGGCCAGGAAGATAAGAGAGAACATATTTGCCCCTTCCGTCTCATTCTCTTCATCCCTTTTTGTTTCAACCTGAAGTTTTTGAATCACCTTTCCCAGGAAACGCCGTGTCTCGAATCCTTGGCACGTTCTTGTCTCCTGCACCCCTCCCTTGATAAGTTTGATACGGTTGATACGTCTGATACGCTTGATATATCCGACACATCTGGTGTACCTGGTATGTTTGGTACATCTGGTAAATAGTTCAGATCCGATGACCCCGTACTCATGATACACCCGGTACATTCGACACCTGACACCCATGACAGGATCAATTCAAGGATAAAGACCAGCAAACTAACGTCTGAGAGAGCTGTGGCAACCTCCAGTATGAATGGCTCACCTGAATGGCCCGTGTTCAGGACAGATCGACATTGCAGAGGAAGAAGGTTGCCAATCCTTGCCACGGAGGGTCCATGATCATCGCGTTTGAAGGAGGAGGGGTAGGAATTACATAATAAAGCCGCATCCCCCAGGTCATCCACAACTTACAAGGTATCCTGGCCTCATCGTAGGAATGGTATGGTCAGCACTACAATCAGATGCCGCTGTCTGCCCACCAGACGGAACGGAGTCCGTTTACGCCCGTCGAACGCTGTGGCAGTCCCAATCTCAACCATGTCGCTCATCTCCATCTTGTCTTAATTTGACGGGTGGCATGCGGGCCGTGATTGGATGGACTTGGTGGCATCCACGCCTCTGATAGCGTCAAGCATTGCGGGGTAAGTTCACAAAAAATAGAAAAGAAAAAAAAGGAGGACAACGGCGGGGAACATAGCACAGCGTCATTTTCGAACGAGGATGAACCCTACTTCTACTTTCATACACTTTGCTTGGCGAGACGCAGTAAAAATCCAATCATTGCAAAGAGTGGCGAGCATCCACGACTCCCAAATGACCGACGGTATGCGATAGTCCTCGTTGGTTGCTGGTGAGGCCAGAGAGGCGAATGATTTGCATCCGTTGCGGACGACGCTGCTGGGGATTGGAGTCCCTCTGCCACAAAAATATCTCCCTAGTAACTGACTAGACTCCACCGCCAGTGGGCGATGGATTTAGGACTTGCACTGGACACAGTATTTTCCGTGTTCGGGGTCCACCACTAACAGCACAGCCAAGGTTGGTGGAGATGCGTTAGCTGGGGCCGCCACTGATGGATTTGCCATTTAGGCTCTTCGGTTGCATGTAGCCCGAGTCCCTGAACACGACTGGGAGTATCGTGGATTTGAATAGGGGTTGTGCTTGGGCTGATATTTTCTTTTTTGGCTCCTGCACATCAGAGGACAAAGCTGAGCTGATCTCGGGGCATACATACCTCCCTACTACATACATTAGGTTTCGTGTAGTTGCAAACTTCCATCTCAAGCTTCTGTATACGAGTACACCGGCGGATAGGAACTCTCTTCGAACCCACATTGCGTGTCAAACAGTATAAATCCATAGGAAGTACGACAATTAACGTTTCGCGCGATACCCGCTAGTCCACCTATCTTTCCCCAGACTCCCAAAACGACCAACCACCAACCTTGTGAAGAATGAGACAGACCAAGCCGATGAAAGAAAAAGGATAGGCGGGAAGGGTTCCCTAAAAGAGCCGCTCGCATCAGTAAACGAAAGCCCACACTCTCCAAAAAGGTTGTGCACTCTGATCTTGTGTGGGGAAATGCAAATGCACGATGGTTGAAACGCTGGTGGTCTTTCCGTTTCCCCCTCCCCCTGGTCTTTACTTTATTGGAAGTAACTATGGACACCACTAGGTATTCTATTTTGGAATCCCTCCTGGTCAATACTAGCAGCGATGGGGCCTGTCGGGGCTTTTATTCGACCCGCGGTCGGACTTAGCAATTCCTCTTTCTAGTTTCTCCCTAGTAGCGCGCTTCATACTCTATAGAGAAAGCTAGTACGACGACGGGAGGAGATAAACCAACTTGGTACATAACAGAAAGGTTAAAACGAGCAAATGGTCGCCGGGGGGACTGTGATTGGGGAATCGTTGGCGCTGATCATTCGGCCGGTTTGCCTGGAGTGGAGACAGAGCTGCACAGTCCACTTCTTTCTCGAGTCGTTCGATGATATCCACCTCGGTTGTAGCCATCTAGATACTACTATGTACATACTACATCGTGACTCTACTCTAGATAAGTATACATTTGGGCCACGCTACACGATTCTTCAACCTCATTGATCCATAGATCTCTTGATCAATGATTTAGTTCTGATTAGCTGCACGACTTCAAGACTTGGTCATGCTGCATGTGGCAATCTCCACTGGTTGATCTGATCACATCGTGGTCGTTATCTTCTTATCATTTGCTCGCTATTCCCTGTTCTCTCGTGGCGTATCAAGCGGGTATACTATAAACACTCATTCTGGTAGGCTTGTCTATCTATAGCGGTTGTACAGACTAATCTACGTACGGAGTATACTTGTGGTACTTACAAACATACAGAATACAGACGTACACACGTACGTACATACATACATACATACACGGGAGAAAAAAGATCCAAAACATCCACACAAGTACTATGCATACTCCAACTCCATATGGAGGGAAGTTAATAATAGTGATACACCTTATGTTATATACGATGCATACGGAATCCACTGCATACATCCATCAGTCTGGTCGGTCCTATATCGGAATGGAAAATCCGCGCCAAGATCCCGTCTGTCCCCCCCCCCCCCCCCCCCCTCCTCCTCCAACACACCCCCCAGCCTCATTCCTAATCCCTCCCCCCCCCCCCCCCCATCCAAACCAAACCATCACCAGACGAAAGTTTGTGAGACATGATTAGGTGCTTTTCTCCAGGGATCATCAACGTTTTTGTTTTGTTTTGTTTCGTCTATCTCCCTCCCTCGCATGGTGGTGGTACTGACTATCGTCCTTTGTACATATTGCGTCTGCATCGTGCATGTAAGTATGCCGCCTGCAGGTGAATTATTTTATTCTATCTTTTAATTTATTTTTTCTTCTTCTTTCTCGGATTTGGTTTTCCCCCTCCCGATGCTCGTGAATATATGAAGACTCACATCCCTAGCGTCCGGGAGATACGCTCATTGGTAGGGTGTTTATCTAGCGTACCATGATTTGGAACAGACGGGAATTCTCCAGGAGGTTGAGGGTTTCAACTGGGCGGGAAGTTATGTTGTGATGCGACGTTGGTTGGGGGAGGCTGTTTTGTTTACATGTGTTGGTATTTGGTATCTGTGGGAGATCATTTAGGAGGTAAGGAAGATGGATATGATATCAGAGTTATTAGTCCAAGACAGTATCATAAGCTGCGTTCGACTCCTTGGGTGAGTCAGTATAGACTCTGCGAGTAATATCCTCGGGAGGGTGATATGCTGCTGTATACAAAAGTGAATGGCTGCGATCTCGGCAGTGCCAGAACGTGGGCGGGAACATGAGCACGAGCATGAGCGAAGGAGGGGCAGGGAACCATGGGTTGAGTAATGACGGGAACATTTAATCAATCAATCAATCGATTGAGGAGGGGCACGTCGAGAGGGGAACATGATTGATGTGGTGTGATGATGGGAGAAAAAAAAGGGAGCGGTGTGACTTCAGACCAGCGGCCATTCCGCTGTCGTGATTTGTCGAGAGCCTTTTCCGATAACTGATTCGATTGTTTAATCTTCCTACCGCGAACTGTATTTCAAAATTCTCCATCAGATGAGATCATGTAGGTACCTCTTGCCTACTATATTTGTCTAGGACGTCATCACGAATACATAGATGAACTGATGACACAATGTCTCTTAGCCGCGACGGAGATGGAGGTCATTTGATATGCCATTCTGGTGCTCGCACCGAGTAGGGACCTACTGAGTAACTTATTGGACAACTGGCCTTACCACAAACAGGTGCCATGCTCCGCTTGATCCCCCGAGGGATTGTCAGGTCAGTGCGGATGACTGATGGTAGACTCATCTCGTCATCTCATCATTTATTCAGTTCACTATATCAATCGATCCTCAAGTCACGGTACCTGTGTCAATCGAAAGTCCCATGCCTCGTGGCTCGGTTAGATCCTTGACTGTCAAGGTGGTGTCTTTTTTTTTCCAGTACTTTCATTGCGGGCACTGAAGAACCTCAGGGAGGATACGTCCTAGAGCCTCTCGAGTCAAGCGCACTGCAGATGACCCAGATCACGCCGTGATTCGTCCAATGCGCGTGGACAATCGTGACATTCAAAGTCCGCCAGGGCGCTATCAGCTGCACGGTAGGCGGACCCACCGCCAATCATGCTGCGTAATGACAGTAGACCGGTGGGTCCCCAAACAGGGAAGTAAACGGTGGCATCCAATCCTGCCTGCCCCTCCCCATCTTGAAAACTTTTTCCTCCATCTTGATCGTCCTCAAGGGCTGTATAGCCTGTGGCTGTACTCGAAGGATACGGTCAATCATCCATACTAGTGTCTTAGCGAATCAGAGACCACAGGCACGGGATATCCTTCTGGTATCTTCTTCTGAACACAAAATTTGGAGTCATCCTGACTTTTACCAGATGGCTGAAGAGGACGGTGCGACCAATTGTTCCTCATTTTTCTTTTTTCTCTCTTTGATTGCTTGAATCACACCAGCTGGTGGTATAATCCGGCCGTGTCATCAGCCCATGGTGATTCATGGTCGGCAGATCGGGGTACCCACTACTCTCGAGGTACTCGGGAAGACGGCGAGCTTGCTCCACTCTCAAGCTGAACACCGTCTTGCCTCTTCTTTTCCCTTTTTCTCTTTTCACCCCATGGTTGCCCTTTTGCATCTGTAATTTCCCAAACAAAGCAACGTCCAATCGTCCATATCTCTCGCGTAAAAGAGGAGAAGGCAGAAAAAGAAAAGAAAGAAAAAAAAAAAAAGTACCATGCCGACAAAGATTGGAGTCACCATTCTCCTGACGATGTAGTGTCAATGAAGGAGTCGGTTCCATGGGACTTGGACGGGGTCCATTGATAAACCCCACCGGACAGGGTTTCCAGCGCCAGTTTATCAGAGACGGGCTATCGATACCAGAAAGACTCAACACCACTAGTCGGCCGCTTCTGATAAGGACGGCAGAGGAACGATAGTCCATCTTTAACGAACTTTTCTGGTGGTTGCCACCAGATGTTTATAGTTTGATGCAGATGGAAATAGTTAAAAGGAAAATGAAATCTTACTTGATGAAAGGCGGAAAAAAAAAAGGAATTAAATCAAATCAATAAATCGATAAATATCAAATCCAAAAAAAGGGATCACTCATTCCAGATAGGATGGATTACGGTACCGTACGAGATTCCGACGAGTCTCTCCTGCACGTACCAATGCATCCTCGACGCAAGTACCAGCGGCTCCGATTAATTAAATGAAGGGTATTGTACCATTAATGCTGGGAATCGCCGATATTAACATGGGCTGATGATTGATTAACTCACTAGGTTGATCGTGATCGGATATTTTGAGAGGTGTTACTTATAGATGCTTTCTCGATGTATGAGATTCGGTACTGATCGATACAATGGAAGCGATTGTTTGAATTTATTTTCGAGGTGGGTTTGTATAAAATCAAAGAAAAGGCAGACAAAGATTTAAAAAAAAAAATAAAGATAAAATGGAATAAAATAATATAATATAATATATACATTTTTTAAAAAAAGACTATCTCTGCTGACGCCCCCCTCAGCTGATTGATCCAGTGCACATCTCATATCCACCTTTTCTCATCCTCCCCCTCCACCACACTTCCCCCTCTTAGTACCGTCCCAGTATCAACCCAAACTCGATCGAAACTAGGCTGGTGGTGCTTGCATATTAGTCTAGCTCCCCCGGTCCTGTCGCTTTTCAATTCCCTTTCCACTTACTTTCCTCCATCGTCCTCTCGGTCTCTTTCTTCTTTGGGCGGACCCTTTGCTTTTCTTCGGCTTCTTTGGATTTTTCCTTTTCTCTTCCCCCTTTCGACTTTTCTGTGATTCAGGTTCAGCTCGCCTCTTCCCTCTTCTCGGGTTCCAGCTTTGTCCAGGCGACAAGCTCGTAATACATCTTCGCCCTCGAAATACATCGGTGCATCTGGGAAAGAATTTGGAGGTTCGACTGGATAGTGACACCTTTCCTCCGATATCTGTCAGTGATCTCCCTTCCCACTCGAATACCTATCTATAGATACAGGACCCCCTTCGGTTTCTTATCAACCTTCTCCACCCGGTGGAATCTGGTTCCGTCAGATGGTCAACGTCTGGCTGCGTTGAAAAGTCTACTGACTCATTCCCCTCACTGCTGCAGGCTTCCCTGTTGCCTACCAGCAAGATGTCGATATCCCTCTCCTACGCCACCACTACTTCCTGAGCGTCCCTGCAAAGTTCGTTCGCCCAATTAGTTCGGTCTCGTTGGGCGAAGCACTGTCCGTAATGGAGAAGCTGAACACCGAAGATGGACAGCTTTTCATAAAAGTGAGTTGGGACCGTGCTTCCTGGGACCTCACCTATCGGCCCGCCCTACTAACCCATTCAACGCAATAGAACCTCGCTAGCTTCGTTCGCACTCATGAAAAGGCCCTCGCCAATGCCCTACAGCTGCGACGACAGCCCTCCAAACATCATGGGCAACCCACCCTCACCTCCTCGAGCGCCCCCTCGACCTCGTCCAGCCTCGCGGCGGCTTTGTCGCTGGGGGCTCTGAAACTCACCTCGCCCAACATCAAGCCCGCCAAACTCACCCTCACCCCGCATCACCTATTCTACCTTCTCTCCCGATTTGAAGACCTGTCCATCGCCGTGGGTCCCATGAGCGTCCGGCTGGAGAACATCCATACCGATGTCTCCCAGTCCTACGTCTCCTTTCTGAGTAAACCCCAACGGTCCAAGGGGGACCGGGACTCCATCCACTCCGTCTCCAGTGTGCGTAGTGTCATGTCCGGCATGGGTTCACTGTGGTCGTCCTTCGGCCTGGGGTCAAAGGATTCCCTGTCCAAATCGGAGCGGGCCAAAGCCGCATTAGAAGCCGATATGAAGTATCTCTACTCTGCCTTTACCAAGATTCCCTGCCTGCGATTAGCCCCAGACCGTCGTGCCCGCTTGATCCGCGGATACGAAGAGTTCCCCTTTGATACTGCTGTCCCCCTCCATGCCTTTAAGAACCTAAGTGCCCTCGAGATTATCGATATCGACTACCGGTCGTTCTTCGGCTGGGACCGACTCTCCGAGCAGCTCCGGACGCTGACCGTGAAGCGTGCCAACCTGGAGGACCCGGGGGATCTGCTGACGGGGATCGTGTTGGATGACATCGATAAGCGCCGTCGACGGTCGGCCAAGCATCAGAACTCGCCCACCCTGCCGTGGAGCGGAAATGCGAACCCCCAGCCGGTCCGCAAGTCGGGACTGTCGGGTTCCCTTTCGGCCCCGGGCTCCCCGGTGGCTGAAACGGCCTTTGGCACGAGTTCCAGCCCCAAATCTGCCGCCATGGTGCGGTTGGGGTCGGATGATGCCGCCCGCCGTCGACGCGCAGGGAGCATTTCTCCCACCCGTCCGACTACCAGCTCGAAACAGTCGGTCTACCGCCACAGCCGAGGCGCCAGCGCCCGGATCCGCCGCACGGGGTCGGGCAGCTCCAACTCCAGCGACACCTCTGGCTACCGGAACGGCAGCACCTCCCACCTGCCGTCCGACGCTTTGCCCGCGTCCAAGTGGCGGTTCCTGCGACACCTTGGCCTGGCGGACAACTCGATGACCTCCGTCTCCGCCGCGGGTCTGGCCCCGGTCGCCAACACCCTGCACTCCCTCGACCTCTCCGCGAATCTCTTCACCGACGTCCCCGACAGCTTGGCGACCTTGGTCGCGTTGAGGGCCCTCAACCTCTCGAATTGCATGATCGACTCGCTCCATTCCCTATCCCGCACCCCTCTCCCCGCCATCACGGCCCTCAACCTTCGGGGGAACCGTCTGCGCTCCCTGGCCGGGGTTGAACGTCTGCTGTCTCTTGAACGGCTGGATCTCCGCGACAACCAGCTGTCGGACCCCACCGAGATTGCCCGGCTCACCAGCCTCCCTGAGATACGGGAGATCTGGGTGTCGGGGAATCCGTTTACGAAGACCCACTCGGGTTACCGCGTGGTGATCTTCAACCTGTTCCGCCGCACCCCCGGCTACTCCGAGGACGTCATCATCGACGGGTCGGGACCGGGATACACGGAGAGAAAGCTCCTGGTGGAACGCGTTGCGGAGCCGGAAGGCGCACCCGTGGTCCGAATCTCGGCGGCAGACAGATCGGCCATCATCAGCAAAGCTGCCACCGGTGTCATGGGGGCCACTGGTAGCCGACCCGAGGAGCAGCCCTCCGGGGAAGGGCTGGTGCGAGAAGTAATCTCGACCACTGACCCCGGGGTCGGGTCCAGTCGGCGACGGAAGGGCCCGCGGCGGAGGATTGTGGACGCGACGAGGGAAGGCCCCGTCACTAATGGTAATCCCGCCCCAGGTGTAGTGGTGCCTTCTACCCCTTCTGTTCAGCCCGCCCAATTACCCGTTGCTCCGTTTGTCGCACCGTCTTCCGACCGTCAATGGAAATCTGATGGTGGACCCCAGGGCGACACACCTAGTGCTCAGAGCCCCGCCACGGTGGACGACGGTCCGCGCCCCGTGGTCCCACCGGCCAAAGAAGCCCTCGTGCTGCAGCGGACCGTCCATGAGACGGAATGGAGCATGGAGGGGGAGTTCTACCGACGACAGCTCGAGGCGCTACAGCACGAGATGGACAGCAGCAACTGGCTGGCCGTGCTCGGTGGGGAATCGGCCCATTCGTCGCGACCCGTGGGCATGGCTCGCACGGGCACCGACCTCGGGGATATGGCCATGCTGGCGCCGGAACCGTTCCCGCGGACCAATCTCCCCGTGATTCTCAGCGGGGGAAGTACCATCTGATTGGAACGAAGAAGAACCGAACCAAAAAAGGAGCAGAACGAATGACGAAGGAGAAGAAGAAAAAAAAGACGCCGTGACTCTTCACTCTATCTTGATTGATTGATTTAGCAACAAAACCTCCCTTTCCGACCATCTCACCATCCCACCATTCCACTCCCACCCTCCCGAGGCGCTGACCTGCATTGTTCCGGGCGTTATGCAGGGCGTTGCGACAGCGGAGGGCGGATGTATGAACATGTTGATTGAACCGCCATCGTTATATACCCGACAGAGGAACGAACCCCCCACCTGACCCCATGCATCCGAGACCCCCCTAGGCTGGACCATCTACTGGGAGGCTGATCATTTCTGAAAGAGAGAAGTTTGTTGATTTGTTAGATCGCGTGTATTGTATCTGGGCAGACGGGGGGGAAATGCGGGCGTTGGCGTTGTATGATTTCTCTATGACTCTTGTTTTGGGAATTTTTTTTCCCTTTATTTTCCCATTCTTTCTTTTTTTTCTTTTTTTTTTTCTTTCATTTCTGTCCTTTTTTTTTTCCGATCTGTTTTTTTTCTCAGCTATGATTTGATGAATTTCGTGTATACCTGCTTTCTTGTTGATCTTGCGATTCCCTTTCTGGTTTGATTGTGTCTTTCTTTTCTTGAGTTGTCTTTTTTGTGGTTTCGGATTACGCCGTCAGACGAAGGGCTTCAGACTAATGCATGAGACATGAGGATGGTATGATGAGACTAGACTCTGGATTGAGACCTGATTGTAGAGTAAGTAGTCCGTAGTATATGATCCAAGGTCGCCCGTCTGGTGTTCGCCGCCCGGTGATCTGACCAATCAGGGGCGGGGAGTGGGACACTGGACTGGAGTGATTTTCTGCCAAAGCCAATCACCGTCCGTCCTCGGTCACCTTCCTTCTCTGTCTGTCTCTCTCTATCCCCTCTTCTTCTCTTCTTCCCTTCTCTCTTCTCTTCCCCTCTTCTCGATTTCTTCTCCTGGTTTTTTTGATTTGGTTTCCACTGTTTGCATCGTTCATTGGTCTTCCCCAACCCTTTTCTGCTCGGAAATTTCCACCTGCTCAATCGAACCGCTAGGGATTTTTCTAGAAGGAAAAAGGAAGAAAAAGTTCAAAAATAAATAAAAATTAAAAAAAAAGGAAAAGGAAAAAAAA
>KZ559675.1:0-27615 GCA_002850765.1 Aspergillus taichungensis
AAAAAGGCGCCTACCCCCCCTCCCGTCGCTGAATGGTCTTTTAATTGGTCTTGGTAGATCGCGCGCTCCCCCCTCTTGACTCCACTAGACAACGAAACCACAATCGCGCCAGGCTTAGCCAGCGTCTATTCGTCTGTCCCGGATAGTCTTCGACACCGACCACCGCTGGACTTTATTATCATCCAACGATCCCCTCTTCTTTCTCCATTCTTCCTCCGCCCCCCCCTCCTCCTCCCCCCGCCTCCATTTCCCCTACTCTACGTCGACCCCGGGCCGAAGTCTATTCGCTCTCAACCCAGAACTCAACGTCTCTGTTGTCCTTGGGAGTCTTGGAGGGTGCATTGGTCCGTTCCCCTACGACGTTGTCGCCAGATCTTGATGGTCTGGACGGATTCAGCCCCCTGTCGATCTCCACTTTCTGCACCACACTCGCAGTGCACCACCTACTGTCGGGCGGGAGAAGACGAAGAACTGTTGATTCAGTCGTCTTGATTGTTGGTTCCTGCAGCAGGCTTGCGATGATCCAGAACGGCCGGTCACTGTCCCGAAGAAGCATATCATTTTCTTAGTAGCCACCATGTCCACCAACGACCCTTTCGCCTTTCTCGAGCAGAGCGCGCCGCTCCCGGAGCGCAAACCCACTCGGAGGCCTACTCAATGGAAAGAAAAACTGTTCCACAAAGACAAACAGAAAAAGGAAAACAAGGCCGCTGACCAGCAGATCGAGGCGTTTCTGGGTCCAACCCGGACGCAGTCGATATCGCACGGCCATGCCATCCCGCACCCGCTGGACGGCCCGCGCGACCAGCCCACCCTGCCGAACTTGGAGTTCAATAAATCTTGGCCATCTACGCTGGATCCCCCCAGTACGTCGTCGCCCCAACACGCGAAGCCCCCCGCTGCGGATTTCCGCCCGTCCGAGGGAATGGCAAAGCCTCCTCACAAGTCCCGTCCCCGGAGAGGGACCAAGGTCCGATTCTCCGACAAACAGCCGGAACTGATGGGGGAGGGCGGGGATGAATCGGAGATCCCCACGGCGGAGATGTGTCTGTGTCGCGACCGCGCACGCCAGCAACAAGACGATGGCTCGGCCCCTCCGCTTCGTGTGGATACCTCGGGGGAGAAGCATCGACCCCTTCGACGCCAGGACACCACGGCGCGCAAACCACCTCAGATCACCAATGCGCAGGACGCGGATTTGCTCATGGCCTTGGGGGGCGCAGGGGCCGGGTCCCGGCTGTCTTTCCGCGCGTCGCCCGAGTCCAGTTCGTTTGCGCAGCAGGTTCGAGACAAGATGCAAGCGGAGGAGGGCCGTGCCTTGCATCACCACTACGACCCCCAAGAGGACGATGGCCAGCCGGCCCCTGACAGCCCGAGCTCCTCCTACGAGACGCCTCCCCTCTCCGAAACCGAGCCGGTTCCGCCTCCAAACCCGTTCCGAGACACGTCGAGTCCCGAGAAAACCTACAGCTCCGAGAAAGCATACAGTTCCGCGAAAGCGTACAGTCCCGCGCAAGCATACAGTCCCGCGCAAGCATACAGTTCCGAGAAAGTATACAGTCCCGAGAAAGCATACAGGCCCGAGAAGATTTCGCCCAAGGCGTCGCCGGTCGAATCGTTGCCGTCCGGTTTCGCGTCGGGGGGAGGTCTCCCTAATCCGAACCCGTCCCCGCCTAAATACCAGCCCGTCCGCAGTGGTCCGGTCCGGGAGGAGTCGAGCCGCCCGTCGACCGGAGACACCACGGGCTCTCGGAACGCAGGGCCGAAATTCTCCCTGCGGACGGTGGCCAACCAGTTCAATGACACTGCTTTTACGGATCTGAAAGAGCAAGCTCAAACCTATTCGCACCTCATCCAACAAGCCGCGGAGAGCGTGAAGCCGCTGATGGAGACGTCCCTTGCGGAATGGATGCGGGCCGCCGTGTGGTGGTTTATGCGGGGGAAGCGTAGATTGGAGGCGTATGCGCGCGCTTCGCGTTCCGGCTCGGGCGGGCGACCAGAGGACGCGAGGCAGGCGGTCGTTGACCTGTGCAAGGCCTTGTGGATCATTGAGACGATCGTTCCCGTGCACGACGAGCTTACTCGATACGGCGCGATGGGGGTAGAGGCATTGCTCGCGGTCGTCAGCACCACTGGTGACCGGCAGCTGGCGGACCTTTTGAGTCTGCATCAGACCATGTTGAATCATCTTCGCTCCCTGGCCATGTCGATCAAGCGGAACAATATTCTTGACAATATCATGTCAGCCGGGGATGCGGACATGCGTGTTGATAGCACGGTGTGGGTCCGATATCCCTTCTTCGCGCCGGACGTCTCCGCTGTGCTTTCCGGTGCGGCCACGCGGTCCATGTTGCTGGATAAGTCTGGCAAGAGCCCTTCGCTGGTGCACATGATGCCGTTGAGCGACACCAACCGGTTCTTCACCTACGGGAGCATGTTCGTCAAGGTGTACGTGAGTTCGAACGAAGACGACGGCCAGCAGCAGTTCTCCATCCCGTGCGTCTTGTCCATCATCCGGGACCGGGCCGACTGGTACGTCTGTGCCGCTATCAGCAGTCAGAGTGAACTGGTCAACGTGATGATCCAGTCTGACCGCAAGAAAGGGCCCACGTGGGAGGATGTGGATTGGCAGGTCCGGTCCCACTCGATGGGGGTCAAGCTGCCGCGAGGCTTTGAACTCGACATTGTGTTCGACGAGGAGGATTTCAAGAATCTGTGGAACATCGTGCAGTACACGCAGAAGACCGAGGCGAGCTACCACCGCGAAGCTGGGGAGACCATGGTGTTTGAGAACGTCCTCAAGTCGTTCAGTTATATGGACCCGGGCTCGACACGAGGCTTCCCGGCGGAGCCCGTCGAGCGCTGCCGCCTGCGGCTATTCGAGCGGACCGTGACCCTGACCGAAGGGACTGGGACGCGGAGTGCCCACCGAGGGTTCCGGCTCGCCGTGCTGACCAGCCCTAAGTTCAAAACGCTGAGCAGTGTGCGCCACATGTTCGGTCAGGGGGCGCCCATCGTGTTCGGGCTTCTCCGGGGCGTCGATGGAGCGCCCGCTCTGGCACTCAAGGTCACGGAGGACGGCAGAACGCGGACCATGCTGATGACATTCCACGAAGTCCCGGAACGGACCGCCCTGCACTCCCTCATGCTGGGGATGATTCCGCAAGAGGGGGAGATCAAGACACCAGACATTCCCATCCGCGCCTACTCGATCGAACAGCCTGCAGACAAGCTGACCGGTTCACCGGCCAAGACGCATCTCCAGTTCCCCGCGGGCACCGTGTCCGTGATCGACCAGGAGCACGGGTATGTTGAACACGGCTACGGGCCCACGATTTTGTCCGAGGCTCTGCGGGCTTTTATCGCGACGGAGTGGGGGTCTGCAACGGACCGCATCAATCTGGGTAAGTCAATCGTGCGCGTCCGGTAGACGTTGCTAACCCGAGCAGGTCCTGGCGAGCTGCGGCTCGGCCTTGATATCAACAACCGGACGGGACTTAGCCTGTACCGACCTGCGCAGCAGGATCTGACGGTGTCTGTTGCTGAGAATCTGATTTCTCCGGAGATGCCGGAGAAGTTGACGGAGTTTATGCAAGTAGCTCAAGTTAAACCGACGGTCCGACGGTTTGACTTTGCGACTGTGAAGGGTATGCTTTGTTTATTTAATATTTTATTTTTGGCCATTACTAACTTCTCTAGATCTCCACCGATTTCAACGCGCAGTCACAGGCTTCCAAGTGCTCTTTGACAGGTAATTCAATTGAAACTGAACAAGATTGATCGCATACTGACCGTCTAGTGTTGCTTCATCCTTATCCATCTCGCGACGCCGGATGGTGGTGCCCATTCACAAGAAATGGGAAGCCAACCTGGCCCGTATCCAGATCGTTCAACAGGACAAGGTCATCCAGCTGATCGCGTTCCTGAACGAATTTAATCACGGAAAATGCATGAACTTCGTCCTCAAGGGCACCGATACGCTGGAGAGTTTCGGGCGACCGGGGAAATTTGGTGTGCGGGTTCTGGACGCCAAATTCGCCCTCCCACGGACGGACGACGACCCGACGGCGGACTACGTCTGCCTGGACATGCCAGAGTATCCTCTCGAACATGACGATATTACCATTGTATTTGATTCCGAAGAAGGTACGCAAGATCGTCCTACGTTTAATGGATCACCTGCTGACAATTCAGACCGCACCAATTTCCAGACCGCCGCGCCAGGATCCGTCCGCGAGACATCCCGGATGAGTTCTCTTCGGCGGTAATTTGCCCTGGTGGCCCGCTGGAATAATCGATCCGATCTGGCCATACCTTCCTGGAGAAGACGATGACGATATTCGGACCGAATCCGATCTTGCGCAATCGGTCATATCACGTGGCAACCCCTCCTGGCTCCACTTGAACCACTCGACCTCCGTCCTTCCCTCCAACCCCGCGATACTTCCACCTTCCCCATCCCAAGTCATCACCATGGCACCCCTCGGACCCGACGTGGGCATTTCCACCCGCTCCCTACACGCAGATGATGCTTTCAACGTGGCCACCGATGTGGCTCCCCCGCTGCACGTTGCCACTACCTACCGATACGCCGAGAACCCAGATGATCTCGTCCCGGCGCGGGACCGCGGCGGAGTATGTCTCTCGACCCTTCACTACGACATTTCTAACCGTATCAGCTCGAAGAGGACCCGACGGAACACGTCTATACCCGCCTTTCGGGGCCCAGCATGACCCGCTTCGAAGCCATCCTGTCGTCTCTGCTCAAAGGCAAAGCTATCAGCTACTCGTCCGGTCTGTCGGCCTTTCACGCCGCGCTTATCCTGCTGAACCCCCGCCGCATCTCGATCGGCCAGGGCTACCACGGCTGTCACGGCGTGATCGCCATGGTCAGCCGCATGACGGGCCTGCAGAAACTGGATCTTGATTGCCCGGCGGAGCAGCTCGAGGCAGGCGATGTGATCCACCTGGAGACGCCCGTGAACCCCGAAGGCACCGCATTCAACATCGCCGCGTACGCCGAAAAGGCCCACTCCCGCGGCGCATACCTGATCGTCGACGGCACGTTCGCTCCGCCCGGCCTGCAAGACCCGTTCCAATGGGGCGCCGACCTGGTCATGCACTCGGGCTCCAAGTACTTCGGCGGCCACAGCGACGTGCTATGCGGCGTGCTCGCCACGCAGCGCTCCGACTGGTCGCGCCAGCTCTTCGAAGACCGCATCTTCCTCGGCAGCGTCATGGGCAACATGGAAGCCTGGCTCGGCGTCCGCAGTCTGCGCACCCTCGAGATTCGCGTCCAGCGCCAAAGCCGCAGCACCACGAACCTCGTCTCCTGGCTCGACAAGGCCCTCCGCGCCCCCAACCCCGCAGCCAACAGCGACGAAGCCGTCACGCAAAAGGCCCTCAAGCAGATCTTCCACGCCAGCCTCCAGCCCCAGGACTCCTGGCTGCAGCAGCAGATGCCCAACGGCTACGGACCCGTCTTTTCGATCGCCATGCACGAGGAAGACTATGCGCGCAAGCTCCCCAGTAAGCTCAAGTTCTTCCAGCATGCGACGTCGCTGGGCGGCGTGGAGACGCTCATCGAGTGGCGGACGATGTCGGATACGACGGTGGATACGCGTCTGTTGCGCGTGAGTGTGGGGTTGGAGGATTGGGAGGATTTGAGGGGGGATTTGGTGAATGCGTTTAGAGAGTTGGTTGCTTAGGTGTTGGATTTTGACATGTATATGGATAGAGTGTAGATAAGATAAGCATGGGCTAGATAAGCCCCGCACGTGTATCGTGACCTTGATTGTATCCAATGTTGCAACCTCTAGACATCTTCAATCCGCAAAACACTACAATATAATAAGCCTACACAACACAATAAATACCCTACAACTATCAATCCTCAACACTCAAGAAAGCGAGCATTACCCCACCTACACACAACCCAAACAAACCAACAACAACTACTACCAACCAAGAAGAAACCAACCACCAAACCCAAGACCCAACCCAAACAGACAACCCAACACCTCAAAAACAACCTCAAAAACAACCCCAAACCTCAAACAACAAGCTAAGACAGATAAAAATGTCCGAAAACGCAACCTTCCAAATCCACTACTTCTCCACCGCATCAGCCTACACAGGCAAATCCACCGAGCGCCTCCCCGCCCCGCTGCCCGTCGCGCGGCTCTTCGACGTCCTCGAAGAGCGGTATCCTGGTATGAGGAAGGCTGTACTCGGGAGTTGTGGGCTTAGTGTGGGGGATGAGTATGTTGATTTGGATGCTGAGTTGGGTGTTGGTCAGAGTAGTGAGGGTAGGGTGGTGATTAAGGAGGGGGAGGAGGTTGCTGTTATTCCGCCTGTTAGTTCGGGGTGATTTTTCTTGTTTTCTTTCTTATTTATGTTTTACATATTTCGTATATTCTACTTGGAAATGATGTTTATTCTGAGTATTGGGTGTTGTGTTGGGTGTGGGGAGGGGAGTGGGTTGAATAGGTGAGTATTCCTACCTTACTAGGAACCTTTTGACCCAGACCTGATATTTATAACCTTGAAAGCTAACTAAAAAACAGCATATTGCATTACACAAACTATAATAACAACGCAAGACAACAATAAAAAAGCAAAGCAGAATTATACCTCCATCGTGATCACCCATATTGTGCCAGCATAAACCAGATATTACAGTCGACTTTCTCATTCCCTTCTCACTCTCACTCTCAATACTCACACACACACACACACACACACACACACACACACACACACACCCAAGACGAGATAGATCAAACATCTCCCTTCCCCCCAGGCCCCTTCTTCTGCCTCCAAAGACAGACCAAACAAACCGCCGAAAAGAAGAACATGATACTATCATCGTTAGCAAACTTCCCAAATATCCAGCATTAAGAGCAGAGAAAGACAGACGGGAAGATAAAAAGACAGATAGGGAGAAAAAAAGAAAGAGAGAAATACCACAAAGCAATACTCAACCCCCAAATACTCTTCGCCTCCAAACAAACCGCCTTACTCGCCCCAATCAAACTCCCATACTCGATCTTCTTGCCCAGATGCGCCAGGTAGCTGTCCAGGTTTGTCGCGAACGCATACGCGCTCGACGAGCTGTCTCCGCCTGCCCCCGGCCCGAGCTCCTCGCATTTGAGGTACGAGAGTGGCTTGCCGATTATCACGGCGACTACTATCACTGCTATCAGGCAGAGGAGGTCGGCGATGGCGGCTGCGAGGTAGGGGAGGAGTGTGTCGAGGAGGAGGATGAATGTTAGGATGCAGTAGATGACTACTATGCAGGTCTATTTTTTGTTAGTTTTTCTTTATTTTTTTCGGTTGTGTGTTGTTTCTTCTAAGTTATTGCTTCTTGGATTGTTATGTTGAAACAAGCTGGGAAAAACATACCACTGTCAACGTCCCGATCAAGATCGATGGCGGCTCGCCGTTGACGGCTACAATCTCGGAGATGAAGTTGGCGGTTAGGCCGATGATGGCGATGAGGCAGATGCTTTGAGTGAGACGGGCGACTTGGTAGGTTGCGCCTAGGGCGCCTTGTTGCCACATTGTGCTTGGTTCTGTCGTGAAGTATAGTTGTTGGTGGTTGCCGATATGTGGTATATGATATGATATACTAGGCTGGAGTAGATAAAGAAGTAGAGGGACACAGTCCTATTATAACTTCGATAGGCAGTATTCAACGAAAGAGATGAGGAACAATGAATGATCAAAAAGATAGACAAAGCAGATGATATCAATGAAAGTATACAGTCGATATACAAAGAATCAATGTTTAGAAAGAACCCCAACCAGGGACAATGCCCTTAAATAGTACCACCCCCTCGTATACTGCATCCTACGAAACAGACAATCCTGTACTTTGTCCTAACAAAGACGTCACTCCAATGACCAGGCCGGTCTAGAGCGATGTCGAGGCGTCTGGCGATCATCTACGCGCCGGGATCCTTTATTGACGTTGAATACTTGGCGGTCGAGATCGAGATCGTTCTATGTCCTTATCCATAACTATATCCGCGGTGCTGTATGACTATCTGGTCTGGCCATAATAAATACATATTCAATAAGTAAGGGTAATCGTTTTTCACAACTTATATTCTAATAATAATAGTAATGAGGCGACCCGCCTGGCGCTTGCTGCCCGCGAGGCTTTTCCTGTCGGCGTCTCTCAGCCAGTAGGCGCCTGGGCGGGTGCGATTCTGATACATGATGGTTTATTTAAACAGGCTCGCGCTTGGCACTTTCATCCGCCTTATGGTTGTCTTTGTTGGCATCGTACTTTGTGGGCGGTTAGACGTGGTCTATAAAAAAAATGAAAGTAAGTATTATTTATAGGTACTTCAATTAAAATAACTAAATCGATGACTCCATCTCGATGTTTCTATACGAAGTGGTAAGTCCACATCAATCGATATATACACTAATCCAGACGGAATCCGCCGCTCGTCCGCTTCTGGAAGAACCGCTCCGGATCGTACTTCTTGGAAGTCGCGAGTCCCTGGTCGCGCGACTTGATGCGGCCCCAGAAGTCCTGCGACGAGTGCGCGTCGTTCATGAAGATCGGCCGGTACACGTCCGGCAGGGCCTTCTGCTCCTGGAACTTGGTGATGTGGTGGTCCATGCCGCTGTAGAGGGTCTTGAGCGCCGCGTCGATTCTGCCGTCGCTGGCGGAGACGCCCCACGAGTAGTCAAGCTCGATGATGATGTAGGGGACATCGTCGTCGAAGTCATACATGTCCTGTCAGGGCGTTAGCGTGGTCAGCTAGTAGGTAGGTGGGTAAGAACGTACACCGCCCAGGGCCTTGGCCTTCTTGGTGATCGCGGGCGGCAAGGGCTGGAAGGCCAGCGAGCCGATCACGCTGGGCACGTCGATAACGTCGGTGGTGACGTTGAGCCAGTGGTCGTAGTAGGTTTGGAAGACCTCGGGGTGGTCCTTGCTGGGAAGGGGAGTGGTTTCCGTCGCAATCGAGTAGCGTTGACCCCTATCAAACGTTAGATGTGGTGTGGAAGCGAAAGCGGGAGAAACTTACCGCAGAATGAAAATGTCGTTGTGCTTCAGCAGATCATAGTAGCTGTCCCAGGTCTTGGTCTGGTCGGTAGGGCCAATGGCCTTGAACTTGTCAAACACACCCTGAGGAGGCTCGGGGCCGTCGTAGAACAAGAACATGATCCAGGTGTGCAGGATCGCAGCCTTCTCGATCGTCACGATGATAGCCGCCTTGTCATCGGGGTAGTTCTCAGTGAAGTCGCGCACGGCCTCGAGCACCTCGGGGGTCTGGTCCTCGTTGAAGAGGTAGTTTCCTCCCCACACCTTTCCGATGGGATGGGTCTTCAGCTTGTAGTGGGTAACAATGCCAAAGTTGCTGCCGCCACCCTTCAGGGCCATGAACAGATCGGCATTCTGATCCTTGTTGGCATTGACGATGGTGCCGTTCGCAAGGACCACCTCCATGCTGACCACGTTGTTGGCCGCCCAGCCGTACTGGGAGCTCAGGAAACTCAGACCGCCACCCAGCATGTAGCCACCGACGCCGACGTCGCCGAGACGGCCACCGACGATGGTGCGGCCGCCCACGATCTTGTCCAGCGCCTCCTGCGCATCCTCCCACGCGAGACCGGGTCCGATGACGGCGGTCTCGTCCTTCTCATTGTAGTGGACCTGGTTGAGCTTCCTGGTCGTGATGAGGAGCCCATCCTGGATACTGGCAAAGCCGTCGTTGGGCATGTGGCCGCCCGACTTGACAGCAAACAGGGTGTCGACGTCGTGAAGCTGCTTGATGATCTCGGCCATCTCGTGGGCGCTCGACGGGTTGGCGATGCATGTCGGCTTCAGATCAGCGCAGGCGCCGGACCAGTACTTGTTCGACTCTTTGATGTAGGCCGGGGCGAGAGGCTTTTCAACGTTGATATTCTGGGCCTCCAGTTTGGCGCAGATGCCGGACGCATCGACAGCCGCCGTCAGAGGGGCAAGGAAGGCCGCAGCCAGCCCCACGGCTGTGCGCCAGGTGGGACCTGAAGTCATCTCGAAGAGATTGGGAAGAAAAAAGAGGAGAGAGAGGCAGGTAAGGCGCGATGGTTCAAAAAAGGGCCCGTCCACGCGCTGGTTCACCGGGGGGGTAGGGTATATATGTACATGATGAAATGACGACAGTCGAAAAGGGGTCCCAACCTGGGCTCGCAATTGCGATAATACCCCTCAGACCGGCTACTGGAGAAGGAAGGATCCATCCCCGGGTACCCTGGACGCAGTCATCTATCGACGAACTGGTTACTCTGCTTGGAAGTGGGGTCAGCTAAGCTTGATAAGTTCACGGTCTGCACAAATCACGCCACCCATTGGTTCAGTAGCGCGTGGAGAATCCTGGTCACCGGTATATCAGCCGAATGCATTTGGGCACGCATAGATATGCCGTAAATCCCTCGCTCAGTGTACGGAGTATGTCGATTTGAGTCTTTCTGACCTCGGGATCACAGGCTCATACACAGACGAGAATGACGACAGCTTCGTAGATGCTGTTGCATGCCTTCTTAACAACGAGAACCCCCAATCCCACATTCTGTACCGACTCCACCCTCAACGATCGGGATCCACTAACAGAATAGTATGGGATCAACAGGATATTCCCTCGACCGGCACTCATATCCTGATTTTTCGAGGACGTGCCCAATCATCTCGCTCACAAAGCGAGATGAAAGGCACAAAATGCATATATAGCAATGCAAAGCCTTACCCCTGATGCTAGCGTGCAGCGTCAACAGTGTGCCCATTTCGGATGTTCGGGCAGTGAGTCTTCCGGAGTCATTGGGCAAGAGATGGGCAATAGCGCCTCCAGACTGACATTTCACACTACTTCCCGTTAGAGTCACTTGGGGCCGATCATTAGACTTAGGGTGCCAAAATTAGCTAACCGAGCCTGTACCAAACTCCTTTCCCTCTCGCGCACAACGTCCTGGGGAATGCGGGGGGGGTGACGGAAAGGGGGTCAAAGGCGAGCGCCAGCGTGACTGGGCTCGGGAGCAGAGCAATGAGGATCGGCAACGAGCTTGAGCCACACGGCTTGAGCCAGAGCGCAGTAGCCGACAAGGGCAAGATCGCCAGGGACTAACGTGTTTAGGCTATATTCCTTCCTGCTCCCCGACAACTTCCCCGTGGGATTTCCGGCTCATAGACAAGCACTCGGGGATAAACCCCAGCCAAATGATGTTGATCCTGGACCTTCCTTGCCTTCACATGCGGAGGGACACCCCACCGCCGAGGATTTGTTTCTCCAGCATTGCGGACAACGGCCGTGTTGAATCAGCGGGGGGTGTTAACTATGTCGATCCCGTGGACTTTTCATGGCTACCAGTGTCCACTATCGAGTTTGGAACAGTGTGACGTTGGTTTTTCGACGATTGCGCTAGCCATGGCTCGGCTGGTCGGGTGGTAGGATGGTCGAGTGCTAGCTCTCTTGGCCACACGATGTTACATATCAATCACTGGCTAGACCAAGATATGAGCTTATGGGCTTAGCGGTGCAGTTAATTCAGGGGAAACACCGAATGCCTGTAAAGATCGATCGATCCCAGCAGCATATCCGGAGTATCCCTTCTTGGCTTCTGCAAATTGCATTGGGCGCTATTGCAGACGCCAAGTCATCCCTGAATCATGCCATTGCAGAGGATGTCCAGCACCGTCGGGCTTTCAACCAGGATGGTTGATCGGGGAACGTTTTGACCACGAGGACAGCTCTTATCGGACATCGTATCGCGTATACCATCGAAACTCTATCTGCGCGAATGCCGAAAATAATAAATCAAGAATAAAATCTCCGTCGAGCCGAGTTGCTAGCCGTGCAGAAGCGGGGTTAGGCATGGAGAGGCGTCCTCTCAACAGGTATGGGCTGTCAAAGTGGGTCTCTTTCAAGCCACAGTGGTTTTTGATTGCTTGCCATTGTCCAGTGTCGAAAAGTCCACGGAGAAGGCCGTCACATAATGAAGATTGTCATTTCGGGAACAGCAGGAGGGGAAAAGATGGGGTTGAACCATGGATGCAGATGGACCAAGAAAACAGCTGATCTTTGGCGGTGTAATCATTCTGCCTCTCTCTCTCTCCATACTACTTGCATCGTCTATCTCTGATCTTTCGGATCTGATCTGATCCCATCCATCTCATAATTTGGCGATTGTAGAACAATGGCCGGTTCTTTGGATTGAGATTACCAATGCTGGCTCAAGCAACTACAAGGAAACTACTATGACGATCATCGGTCTACTCCGGAGTAAACTGTTGTCGGACTCTTCCGTCGACACGAATTGATATAGGACCCTATACTATACACCAGTAGGTCTATAAGAACATAAGAGCAACAGGATACACTCCTTACGTCGTCAAATGCAAAATGGGATTTCCAGACTTATATCTGTCTGTCAAGCCTTCCAACGATATACAGTGACGCCAGGTATCGAATATCATAGGAGATACTTCCTCAACAGCTACTCATATACAGCACCATATCAACATCACATACAACACCATATACAGCAAAATAACAATATCATATCAACATAACAACAACATCATATACATCAGTCTTACGAGTCCCATAGAAAGTCGATCAATGGCTATTGTCTGTTCTACCCCCACGACTATAAAGTTAAAAACTATACGAAGGGACCCGCTTTAATAAATTATATTTAATATCGCCTTATTGTACGTATATTAAGGATTTAAAGTTATTGATTGCAATCAACGATATTGTTGAAGAAGGCTAATAAATTAATTTATATTTTGAATATGAGTATTTTCAGATATATCCAACTGGTATATCTTCATCTTGGAGGGGGTTAGTATAGGCGTTGGAACGTTGCGAATAGTTGCAAGAACATGAACAATCAGAATACAATTTGTATGGGGCACCCAGCAATTCAGCTATGTTTACTGATGTAGCCAGCTTTTCTACAGTATCCACCCTGTTAGACTTGCTCTTCGTGTCTGTGAATCAACAGTAAGATCATGGTGGATAGATGTCTAATGTATAGCTGATCCTATCTAACTGTTCCACATCAACCAATGTTCAATCCAATATACAAATCTACCTCACTATATCTGCATCATACATATCACACACATCTATCCCCCCTCGCATCCCCTCAACTCCCACTCACTCACCCAATCTAGTAATGGTGGCGGACCCGTCCTTGATACCGACGACGATAGCTGCTCGTCTTAGTCGTCGAGCCAATATCTCCCCAACGAATATTCGAAAAAGTCACCGCCGTATCAGGAACCTCCTTCTCAATCAACGCCGGATCCCCCTCCTTAGCATCGCACGGTCCCGCATCCCCACTATCCAGCCAGTTCATGAAAGTTTCCTCATCATTCCAGATACTCATCGCAAGCACCATGCCACGGCCCAGCGCGCCCCCCATCTGCTTCATGCCGCCCAGCCGCTGGTACGCGCTCTCCGTATCCGGGCACAGCCCATCCGTAATCGAGTCCGCCTCCCCGCCATCAACCGCCACCACGGCGTTGGAGATCACCCGTCCGTCCTGCACATACTGCCTGCGGATCTCGGCCAGCTCGCCCCCCTCCGTCTGGTTCCCCTTCGTCAAGAACTGCGTCACCACCGTAAACGGCTTCGTCGTGTCCACCGTCATGTCATACCCGTAGTAGTCGTGCGCGCCCAGCGCGTACGGGTTGAACCCGCACCCGATCTTGTCGCAGATCCCCGCGTCGCCGCACTCGGCCTCCCCCTCGCACTCCACCAGCCCCTCCGTGTCGCACGGGTGCGGCGTGAACCCCGTCGCCCGCGCGTTCGCCTCCCAGATGTCCATCTCGTTGCAGCACGACCCCGTTCCGTCCACGTTGCCCTCGCCGTTCACCCACGCCGTCGTGAAGCACTGCGCGTCGCAGTACCCCGTGCCGTAGTGCGCGCCCGCCGGGTTGAGCTTGCTGCGTCCGCCCGACGCGGCCATCTCCGAGAGGTACAGCGCGCCGTTCATCCCGCACGGCAGGTTCGACACGTCCACGTCGAAGGTGAACTCCTGGTTGAGCAGCTGCAGCATGCTGTAGTTGTCGCCCGTGGGGTCGAGCAGGTACACTCTGGGGGACGGCTTCGTGAGCTCATCCCCGTCTTGCACGTACTGGCGCAGGAAGAGGCTGTCGCCGTCGGTCTTGACGCCGTGGCTGGCGTAGTCTTCGATGCCTTCGACGACGCAGTTCTCGGCGCAGGTCTCCTTGTCCGGGCAGATGGTCTTGTCCAGGTTGCCCGAGGTGTCTGTGCAGGAGGTCTCGGTGCCCTTTTCGTGGATCTGGTGCGTGGCGGCGTCGATCACGATCGAGGTGTCTTGCTTGACGCAGCCGTCGCGGGTCGTGCACTTGAAGGTGGTCAGCTTGGGGTGCACTTCGGGGGCGGTGCCGATCTGTTGCGCTGCGATGAGTGGCAGCAGGGCCAGCGTGAGGGTGATTGCGCGGGTCATTTTGCTTTTGTTGCTGTTGCTGGTGCGGTTGCTCTGGTGAGGAAAGCTCGAGTTGGATTTGTGTCACTCATGGTCGACTTTATATGTTTCGTTTTCGTTTGTCTGTGTATGGAGTTAGATTCTATCAAGATGGTTGATTCGTGGACTGCGATATTCCTAAGTGATGAGGACCTGGAAGTCGGCCCGACGGACCGTCTTCACCTCAACTCCATGTTTCATGTTTCATCCATATTCTGCAATCTTGGTCAATCTGCACCTTGTCAGGCACACCAATGAGACACGGGCAGCAGTGTATCATCTACTGAAAACATCCGGCAGTTGCCATCTGCCGCGTGGGGGATCCGAAATGAATGGGTGAATTTCGGCTGAACTTTTGCGGTGATCGTCGATGCTGCTAGCTTGTTGTGGCGGGGGCCGTGTCGATTTGGGAAAGTCACCGTTGCAGTATTTCCGTGCCTTGTTGATAGCTTGTTTCATTATGGTTATAGATATATCTTGGTAGGGATGGACTTGATGTAGGTGTTTGTTGACTATCTTTGAGTGTGGACAATGCATGGTTTCTCTACTGATAGTAGACTATCTATCTTATCAAGGTGAATCGAGTATAGCTGATACTGTACAAGGATGGTGATATACTTCTAAATGCCGAAAACCTCCTTAACAAGCGCCTTCTTGTTAACTGCGACGACGTCAGCTTACATTCAAACCATATACTGTGGAGCCTACCTTTGCCCATTGCGTTTCGGGGGATCACCCCGTCAAGGACCTTCATCTCCTGGGGCATCTTATAGCTAGCCAGCCGATCTCTAAGGGCTCGGCGCATATCGAGCGCACCCCACGGCTTGCCATTGCGGCCCGAGCTGGCCGCTTTCTCCGCATCGAGGACGACGACAGCAGCGACTTTCTGGCCCCACTGTTCAGACGGGAGGCCAACGACGGCCGCCTCGGAGATTTGAGGCCTATCATGTCAGTATGAGTTTTACGGGGGGGGGGGGGAGTGGTGGACATACAGTGAAAGCAGTTCGCGCTCCACTTCCAGCGCGCTGACCTTCTCGCCGCCGGTCTTGATGATGTCCACGCTGAGTCGACCAGAGATAAAGTACATCGGTCCCTCGGCCCAGTCTCCGCTGGTGCCTTTGCCAGCGCTGTCGACGACACGACGCGTGGCGACGTCACCGGTCTTGAACCAAGCCCCCTTGCCATCGTCTCCGTCGACGAAAGCCTCCCGCGTGGCCTTCTCGTTGGCCCAGTACTCGCGGAAGATGGTGGGACCCCGGAGTTGAATTTCACCTTCCCGTTGACGTCCGTTCTGGTCGACTTCTTGCCCAGGGTGGATCACCTCGTTGGTGTCTACGTCGACGAGCCTGGCTTCGACGGACGGCAAGGGCCAGCCGACGCTGCCGTCTACGCGGTCCGCAAAGTCCAACCCACAGCTGATCGCCATGCCCACTTCCGTCATTCCGAACCGCTCGAGGAGCACGTTCCCGTTACTGAGATCCTGCCACGCTTTTTTCGTGGGTGTTGGCAGCGCGGCGGAGCCGGAGATGTTCAAGCGGAGGTTTTCGGGGGAGATGCCTTTCTTGGCTGCTTCTTGCGTCTCTTCAGGGAGGCTGGAGAACGCGGACATGAGCCGGTTGTAGACCGTCGGGACAGCGGTGAGGAACGTAATCTTGTCTGTGCTAGCGGTCTCAGGCAGGAAAGGCGCAGCAAGTCTCTTCCACACGGCGTCGGTGTTGAACGGGAACATGAACTCAATGGACGAGCCGGCCAGGATGGGCGTCACGATGGCGTTCACCGTTCCGTGGATATGGTGCAGGGGGAGGAGATGAAGCAGTCGGTCGTGGGGGGTATATTTCCACGCTTCCAGCAGGGAGGACGCTTGCGCTGTGAGCGCCGACTGGGGGATCAACACGCCTTTCTACATCATAGCCGTTTAGTCAAGTCGTCCTAGCCACGACCGCATTAGCCAGGAGAAAAGAAACACACCGGTCTATTCGTCGTCCCCGACGTATAAAGCATCATCCCCCCATTCGACCCGCCCACCAAATCTTCCAATTGCACCGTGCCCGGCGCAGGACCCCCCTCCATAAATTTCCCCATAACCTCCAAGACAGGCACGCGATCCAGCCCCGCCTCGACAATCCCCCGCGCCTTGCCCTCGAACTTCTCACTCGCCAGCAGCACCTTCGCCTGGGAGTTATCCATAATGTACTTCAGTTCGCCGACGGGAAAGGCAGGGGAGAGCGGGAGGGCGATGGCATCGCTGGCGAGGATGGCGAGGAGCGTTACTAGGAATGAATTAGCATGTATTTATCTTCCCTATAAAGCCCATATGTAAGCATCGAGCAGAGGGTAAGAAAACAGTACCCACGTAATCGTAGCTATTCTCGACTAGGAAGGCTATCCTCTCCCCCGAGAGCTGTGGCCCCGCGCATTTCGAGAGCCGCTCTTTCGTCCGCAGCACGTCGGCGACGAGGTTCCCGTATGTGAACGAGCGAGACGAGGCGCTGTGCACGACTGCTAGACGGGTCTGGTCGTGGTTCTGGAGGGCGCGAAAGAGGGGGAGATTGGGGAGGGTGGACAGTCGCGACACGGCTATCCGGGAGAAGCCATTGTGTGGTTTGATGTGACAGCGGGAGGCCAGGGAGGCCCGCGAGAGGACTGATATCAGAGAGCGTCGGTACATTGTTTCTTCTTATGGCATAATTGTATGATGCGGTTGAGCTAAATACATCGGAATGATGGAGTTACGAGTTACTACGGTAAAGAAGGACGGTTATCTGTTATCGGAGAAGAACATCCACATCCACTATCCCCAAATGGGACTCCAGCTCCGCCGAAAATCGTCCCATACATTTCTCCTCTTCCTCTTTCTCTTTAATACTTCAACTACTCCTCCTCAGTACGGAATAACACAACCTCAATATCCACATTCTCTCCTCCTAATAATTAGGACATTACAAATGCTCCTCCGCGCCTCCCCCTTCGCTTCCGCTGCACGCCCCAGCTCCAGCTTCACCCGCTTCTTCTCCACCACACCCACCAGAATGGCCTCCTCGACCCCGATGGAAGACATCATGCGCGAGAAGGTAAACCTCTCTATCTTCCTCAGGGAGAAAGAATACAAGATCAAAATGTAACTAATAAACTTGGATACAGATCACCACAGCACTCACCCCCTCGAACCTCATCATCCGCAATGACTCCCACCTGCATGCGCATCACTCTGCTATGCGGGGGGTCACCTCCAGGGAGACGCATTTCCAGTTCGTTCTCTTCCTACTCCTTCCTTCCTACCTACCTATCCACCTCACATATTACATACATACAATCATACACACTCCAGCCGAATAATACAAAGCTAACCACCTTAAAGTGTAACGATAACCTCCCCCGCTTTCCAATCGAAGATGCAACCCGCGCGACACCGTCTCGTCTACGGGCTACTCAAGGAGGAGATGAGTCGCGAGGGGGGCATCCATGCGTTGCAGTTGAAGACGAGGACGCCTGAGGAGGAGGAGCGGGAGAAGCAGCGGGAGGGTGGTTCTTCATAGACTTTATTTCTTGTTTAATTGTTTACTTGGTTCTGGGGGACTGTCGTGAATACGTGTGTGGATAGGTACGACCGCATCGACAGTGGAATCACGCATATTATGATGGATTAAGCATATTAATAAATTCTAGCGCCAAAAGGTGGAAACGAAGAAACTCTAATATATACATGAGCGGCAGCGTCATGCGCATCCAATCCCACGAGCAGCGACGCAGGTCATCAAGTCACCGGCCGATAGTCAAAGATGCAAGAGCTATACAAGACCAATCGGGATCATGAAATAGGTGAGAAAATAAAAAAAAGAAAATAGTAAAAAAGAAGACAAAAACGCATGGGGGATAACGCGGGACCAGCTTTTTCAAGACGGAGACACAGGAGAACGGCAAGCACGTGGTATAGCAACAGTAGAAGTACACAAGGAAATCAGGAGAGAGAGCGAACGGTTGGAACGGCGTGGCCACGCGGGGGCTGGATAGGGGCCACTGTCCGACCACCAAAGCGCTGGAATCGTGGCGGAAATTTCGGGACGGGGGGGGGTCAAGATGGAGGAGAACGATTCCAAGCACCAACAAGAGATCATCCACAACGCAAGAGCTCAAGCGGATTTGGTACTCTGGTTGGCCTGCGTCACACCAACGGCCACACCGACCACGATGGCAATGATGAGAACTGTGACGTTAGCATTGATCCAATTATATAACCCCAGGGAGAAATTGGCTACTTACTGACGATGAGCAGCGCATACCACTTCCACTTTCGCGCCCGGCGCGCGCTGTCGATGGCGTGGGTGATCTGGGTGTTGGCATCCGCGACATTGCCGGCGACGTTCTCTGAGTCCTGGTTGATCTGCTCCACGGCCGGCTCCTGCTGGTGCACCAGCTCCGCAACCTCCTGGTACAACCGACCCAGTTCCATCATGTCCTGTTCGATCTTGCGAATGGCGGTCGACCGTTCCAAGGCGGCTTGGCGAGCATCGTGGGCTTGACCGGTGCGAGTGCCGTAGACCTAGTACTGTTAGCGGAATTGACCACATAGAATGGTCCGGATCACCCTACCTGGAAGGTTTGCTCCTGGCCCATGAGGACGTTATCGACACCCTGGTCCAACTCCTCCGGGGTGGCCTCGGGGTTGGCGATCTCATAACGGCGGCGAACCTGCTCCCTCAGGCGCTTCTTGAAGTCGGACTGGGATCGCTGGTACTGCTCGATTTCACGGCGCAGGTTACGGCTGGTGACGTCGAGCTGGGTCTGGACGCGGGAGTCGCCGGAGCCGGGGGTCTGCTTGACCTTCTTGAGGAGGTCGCGGAGGTAGCGGAAACCGTTGTTGACCTCATCCTCGATGTGATCCAAGCCCTGGTGGGCGACCTGATCCTCCTTGGCGGTGTTGGCGTCGAGCAGAGCATTCTGCGCGGCGGCGAGCTGACCCTCACGCTTGGCACGGAGGTCGGTGATGCCATCGTTGATCTCTCGGCACTTATTCAAGAGGGTGGTCGGATCGGCGGGCTGTTGTTGACCCATCTGGTTCATCTCTACATCGCACGTGTCAGTGGGAACGGACGGGACGGGATGGTCAGGGGGAGGGCGCTTACCATAGCTTCCGTTTCCCTGTTCCATGGTGTTGGCCTGGCCATAGGGGTTCTGGCCGTAGCCGCCCTGATCACCGTAGGGGTTATACTGGCCGTAGCCGCCCTGGTTGGCGCCATAGTCGTTGTACTATGGAGAGATCAGTGGGGGAACCAGCAGCAATGGATACTATCGGAGAGGGGTCACAGGGGGAGGGGGGGGATCGCGGTCGGCATTGGGGAGACGTACGCTCATGATGAAATTGGTCCGGATATCAATGGATTAGACGGTGAAGAATTGATTGTGACCGTCTAGGGGGAGGTCAAACGGACGGGGTGAAAGTACCGGAGTCGACTGCGATCGCAAAGTCGGCTTCGTACGGGAGGCTGCAAGGTCCAGGAGGGACCGGGGGGGAGAAGAGAAATAAAGGGGGGTAGCGAGGGTCGGAGAAGGCAAAGAAAAAAAGAAGAAGAAAGAGAAATCAAAGGAAGGGGGAGGATGAAAGAGAGTACGGAAGATGAAGGGAAAGGATGAAGGAGAGAGAGAGAGAGAGTGGAGGAAGAGAGTGTAGGAAGAGAAGAGAGTGTAGGAGAAGAGAAAGACGGAGTGAGATTGAGAAGAGAGAGAGAGAGAGAGAGAGAGAGAAACCTAAGGCGGCTAACTTGTGGCGGCCAGTTCTGGACCTTCACAACTCTTATTAATCTCCTTATTCTCTACTCTGTACAATTGAGATTGATTCTCTTTAAATCCATGCAGAGTACTACATACAGACAGATACTCTCTATTCTCTTCAATCCTCAAGAACTACAATTCAACCATAATGATCAGGATGATATTACAGAGTTTTCTTAATTAGGGGGATAATCAGCTCGTTAGGGGTTTGTTTTATTTTTGAAGCACAGACCGGGCGATGATCTTCGAGTCCCCTTTTTCCTTTCATACATCAATCCACTGAAACCGCTGAGGGACTAGTTTAAATAGTATCTCTTCAGTATCCCATGAACAAACCTCTCCTGATCATAATACGGAGTATCTATCGACAGAGTCGTTCACTATCTACATCAAGGTTGATGACACATCCGGCCATCCGATCCCATTCCGGAGGTCTGCACGTCATGAGCGGTGCAGTCGATGATCTAATGGTGCTGGATACCTGCCTATATCATCAGGGTCTATAAACAGTTTCAACAATGTCAAAGTGAAACATCATCCTACAGAGTATTCCTACTACACACTAGCATTCTATACTACTCCGTATATCCTAGAATATCCCTATCAGTGAAGAATCAAATCCGAAGCTGTCTCAATCTCCCCCCAGCCGCTCGCCCCACTCGTACCACTTTGTCTCATGAAATCTCCTTTCTTCCTCCTGCTAATATCACGCTCCTCACATAGATTAATTCTTATTATTGTTTGTTTGATATGATCTTAATTTATTTTCCCATTTTTAACTCCCAGAGTAGACAGTATACAGTATACAGTATATTCTGTAGGAGTCCCTACGGTGATACGGAGTACCTGACTAACCGTCCTTCAGGGTCGACGATGATGCACAGCCCCCATCCAACTCCACTTTATCCACCGTCGCTATCCACACGAGGCGACGTTCGACTTTTTAACCTGTTACATAATCATCCGGAAAATCAGCAGACGCATACCTAAGAACTGGTTCCGAGTGTCAGAAAGCTTGGTATCAGCTTGATATCGACAGCCATTCAGAGGATACTATGCCTATTGACAATGACTTTTGAGTACTCTGTAGTCCCAATGATACTTCATCCCACGATATGCAAATGAAGAATCACGGCAGGACACAGAAAGTAACCAGAATACTTGAACTAGTCGATTTCCTCGGATTATCTAGCCCCGTTCATAGTAGACTTGCTTTCATTGCTTGGAACAATATCATCTATTTCGAGCTCCTTGAACATACATATATGCTGAGAGTATTATAAGATGCCTGCAATGCAGTCTGTCTAGTCCGTAAGACGGGTAGATCATTGATCTGAGTGATTGGCGAAGTACGGAAATATATACACACTATATATTCTGCGAGATTGCCCTCATCAATCGCACATAAGGATGATGTGCCTATTTCGTTTAGAGATATGATAATCTTAGTCATACTCTAAAATTCAGTTGTTTCAATTTCGATTTCAGTTCAAGTATATAAAACAAGGTGAAATAGAAATAAATAACCTCCCGTGCAACGAACCTGTAAACCCTACCACCTAGATACGTGGTAGACTTCTCAGCCTCGTGGCACGCTTCTGCAGTGCGCACAACAAACCAATCAGCCCATCGATTAAAGAATATCTTCGATACTACCTAAATTGACATCATCTGGACGATGGAACGGACCGCTAGGTACAACAGGAACAAAGTGTGGACCTGCATTATTTACTTTCCGATAATATGCAACAAACCTGCAGGGCTGAGGTCTATATTGGCATACAGATCATGTGCAAAAGGTGTGATTGGGCATATTGTATATCTACATAGATAGTGTGTTGATATTTGTATGTCTAATTCGATCGCTTTGGCTATCTAATTATATTTGTATTGCTACATGAGTGTCTTATGTATTGGACTTTCAATGCGAGCACAACCCAACAGTACAAGCTCGTTACGGTGAAGTACCCTCTATCATGAGCAGGAAACAACTTTAGTTTAATAATACATTCATTCTTCCAAGTTACTGGTTCAGTAAACAAGAACAAACATTAAACATCTGTATAGTAGAAGAGACTTATCATCTACCTTAACAGAACGCAAAGCTGTCATGTCAATTAACGACTAATATAACGGGCTACTCTACCCATCCTGTTGGACGTCAACTCGTATGTACCTCAAGTGTGGTGTGATAATATGAGGGTTTTGTTGTTAAGGGACGATTTTGAAGACTAGTGACTGTGTTTAGGGATTTGGTAGTGGCTCATGCGATCAGCCGAGGTGTGGCCCATCTGACTGAATAGTAGGCTATCCCTTAATTGAGTTTTCCAAGGTTAGGCCTCAGAATAACTTCTCTGGATCTAGGATCATAATGCCTTTGGAAAATTGAAAGTACTGCAGAGCTACGACGATTATACTAGCATTACTAGGAAAAAATGTAATGTTACGTTTACAAATCATAGAATCATCAAGTGACCATAACACATACTTCGTGTTTATATACAGTCTCGTCATATCATCTGCTCAGCAGCCTGCCGACGCGCACCCGCGCGGGAACATAGTATATCCTCGCGAGAATTAAGAAATATTACGATACAGGGTAGAAAGGAAAATAATAAAAAAGAAAAAACGACAAAAGGGAATAAAAAGAAGAGAGGGGGAAAAAAAAAAGAAATCAAAACCCGACGGCTCGTCTACTACTTTTGGGTCTCCGACGCCGGCGCACCTTCATCTTGCAGGTCCAGCGCGTTCATCTCGGTTTCCTGGGCGTTCAGGTGGTGGTACAGGAACCAGAAGATGAACCCGGTGGCGAAGGACGCGCAGGCCAGACCGGTGAACATCCACATGATGGCTGGGTCGTAGGCAACCGGGGACAGCGCCATACCGATGGCGGAGCCGAAGGCGTTGGTGAGCAGGTACATGGACTGGACGAAGGACTTCATCGACAGCGGCGCCTTGGTGTAGGCGTACTCGAGACCGGACACCGAGGCGAAAATCTCGGACAGACCGATGAACACGTAGGCGGGCGTCTGGATGGCAATGTGCACGTTGTTACCCATGTACTGGCCGTCGACCAGGGACAGTTCGCAGTGCGGGCTTTCATAGCAGGGTCCGGCCGAGTAGATGAGATGCTGGACGATCGCAGCGTACATCATCGCGAGCGAGGCCACGACGAAGCCAAGCGAGATACGGGTGATCGGGCGGAAGTTGATGCGCATCCGGCGCAGCAGCGGGTACACACCCACCTCGAGGATCGGGATGAAGACGAGAATCGAGATGGGGTCGAAGTTCTGCATCAGATCGTTGGGGACCCCGTGACCTTCCATCTGGCCGGCTTGGGTGACGAAGTTGCTGGAGAACTGTCCGTAGACGACCCAGTAGATCGGATAGAAGCAGAAGACACGGCAACCGACCAGAGCGCGCTTGAGCTCGTCAATGAAATGATCGTCCCAAGGCAGGTTGGTCCGGCGTCCGCCGTTGGCGGCCTGCCAAGTGGGCTTAGGGGCGTCCATGTTCCGGTTCACAATCATGATCCATAGGGCCTTGAAGGCATCGGTGATGATCGACCCTTGAGGAGGACGAACAACGTAGAGTTTGCGTCCGCCAATGACGACGATGGTACCGACGAGGAACATGCACAGGCAGAGCAGGAAGGCCGACCAGAATCCGACGTCGCGCTCCATGTACGGCGTGGCTAGCAAAGACAGCGATCCAATGTTGATGCAGCCGTAGAAGATCATGTAGATCCGCTGAATAGTGAGAGCCGGATCGATGACGACCCGCTCGCCTTTCTTGGTCGTCGTCACGGCCATCTTCTTCCGCTTATACTGCTCTGCGATCTAGATACGTGGTCAGCACCAGGCAACAAATACCGATAGAAAGGCTGCTTACCAGAGGAGCAACATTACTCTTAATGCCACCGGTTCCCAGACCAATGATGAGAATAGCGACGATGAAACCGCCCAAGCCAGCGCCATGCTCCAGGGAGGTGGGGATCGAAGTGCAAACCAGGACGAGCAAGCCAATCATGTAGACGAAACAGAACAAGACAATGGTCTTGTATTTACCCAGGTACTGATCGGCAATCACGGCACCAACGATGGGAGTAACTAGTGATGACGGTCAGTCGACGTCAAGTCCACGGAAGCAAAAAACCTTACCATAGCACCAGAATTGGAAGAAAGTCGACAAGGCCGTAGCGCCCTGGTGACCCATACCCAAGGCACCACGTCCTTTGCTGCCATCCAGGGGGAGATTGATGTAGTTCTGGAATAGACCAGACATGCCATAGTAGGTGAACCGCTCGCACAACTCGACACCAGCGACCAGCCAGGCAGCAAGGGGCAGATTCTCCGCAACGTGGCGAAGCGTTCTAGCCTCCTCTTCTGTAGGCTCGTCCCCTTCGGGAGTGTCCGAGATGGCTCTTTCATTTGCCTCGGCCTCCTTCTCGTTGACAGCCGGTGAGATAGCAGCGTCGACCGGCCGACTAGTAAAATTAGTATGTATGCCTCGGCAATTATGGAGTGTGTATGAGTTACAAGACTCAAACAGAGACCAAAAACAAACAACAAATGGATATGAATGAGAGGAAAAGGGAAATTTCAGGGAAAAAAAAAAAAAAAAAAAGGAAAAAAGAGAACGAAAAGCCCAAACAGGCAAAAGAATGTACAGTATAGAATACTTACGAAGAATCATCGGCCGTGACCTCGTGTTTTTCAGACATCTTGCAAACGCAGGGGAATCAACCCAGATAGGCAAGAAGAAAAGAAGCGAAGGCTGAAGGAGTCCTTGAAAGAGAAGCGCGACAGCAGGTCGACGGGGAAGACCGTCACCTTATATTCATCATGACATACCAGTAGTAAGTCGGTGGGGGGTACAGTCTTATCGCTGAAACCGGCGCACGCGATCGCTTGCACTCGAAAGGGGAAAAACTCAGTTCCCAAACTAATCAAAAATCTAATAAAAAATAATAATCAGACAGGGAAGAAGAGTAAAAATGGACTAAGGTCCCCATCGCCGCCCGAAGAAAAAAAAATATCAGATAAAAAAAAGGCAAGGGCCAGGTTTAGTGGCGTGGTTTAGACGCGAGAACTAGTAACATCCACGGATGTAACCCCCAGGATGGAGGTACGATATGACAAGGAAAGGACAAGCCAGTATTAAGCATCAGCCGAGGAGCACCCAATAAGGATGGTGATTGGGTGGGGAGCACCTTTCTGGAAGGCCGAGACATGGAATTAGATTATGCTGCATGAGGGAAAAGTGTAGTCCGTCGGTGTTTACCGGTGGAGCGATTGAAATCTTCCTTCCTCGTGGTCTGCTTCGCACTAAAAAAAAGTCAACAGACACGCCGCTAACTAGGAAAAGATCCATTCCGCTACCAACATTTCGGAGGATATGCTTCACCGGTCAACAGATTGTGGCTTCTGGACCCCTTAGATCGCAATGGTGAACCACAGTAGCTTCCCTCGGCTGGGGCCGTGGGAGATGGCCGTCCCAAGCACACACAGCACACACCATGACAACCCATTCGGGATTCTGGTTGCCACCGGGGGGCCAACCAGATGCAGGTTTCTTTTAGGTAACATCAACACTTTAGTAGCTGCAACGGCGCACGGTTTTCGACCCTGGACTGGTCAAGGTTGATAAGCACGGCCGCTCTCATTTGCGGTCCGCCTAGAAGCCAAATCGCTCGGGCTAGTTAGGTCGTGGCTAGGGTCGGCTTATCGACAAACAAGCCAGAAGTAGCGCTTGTCGTTGTGTCCCCGCTCGCAGGATCAACCGTCCATCAGGAAATCTTCTTTTCAATCATGTCGGGCCTCCCCGCGTGATAGTCCGACCAGGGGGGGCGGGCAGTCGGCGACCCATCCAGCGCCGTCAATATCCGACCAACCAACCCAATTCCCTGGCGACAGATTCCGCCCGTTTCAAGCAATCTGAGAGGTTAAGCTCAGGACCACAGTTGAGTCTCCTCCCCCCTGTTCTTTGGTCCAATCAGGACGGCGTTTGATGCTGCGGTTTCACCAAGTATTTTGGCGAGGTTACCCCGGTATGCGGGGAGAGTTGTCATTGATCCATCCTGCATACCAATTTGAACCAATTGCGACCTCAGCCGTCCTGTACTTATTGTGGCCAACTTTATCGACTCGTCTGATCCAGACGACTTAATCTGCGGCGTTGGGGGCCTGAATCTTAAAAATGTGGGGCGGGGGACGAGCTGCCGGTTCCAACCGCCAGTGTGGACAACATGTGTTTGTGTCTATGCGGTGGTCGAGGGACTCCTTGCATTGAGTTCGATACGTGGGTCAGTCAGCTGTCAATCGTTGACAAGAGAGAAGCAGGGAGAGATGCGGAGAAAGATACGAGAAGAGAGACCGAGAAGAGAGGCAGAAAGAGGATACACTCCAGCTGGACGGAGGTAAACCCGGGTTGAGCATAGCGCCTTGAGGCGTTATCAGCCAGACTACTCCGTACTCTCCACAACTCCCCATCGCAATCTGAATACTTTATGGCCCCATATCATGGATACAATGGTGTTGAAATTGTTTTCACCATCTGGGAGTTTCTTTGGTACCTACTAGTTGCGATAGATGCGCGCACCCCGGTCCAGCAACCGTGGGGCTCTAGTATCCAGAAGTATTGAAGCCAATGTACGATTATCATATCAATCATGACCACCTTATCAATCTCTGAAAACCATGTGCCATGTATCTTGAACTTGAGAGCGCCAAGCTATCAACGGCCATTCAGAGAGTGAGCAAATCGCGTCTTAACCAGACAAAGCAATGGTCTCCTTCTAGCTTCAAGCGAACAGCACTGGCACTGGCACCATGAGCTCGCATGAGTAGGAGATCATCATGGCTCCCTTGTACTCTTTCCAGTTGACAGATTTACTAGATCTGCAAAAGAGCTTGGATGTGTAGATCAATGGATTGATACTAATATGGTTGTAACACTAGACCCGGTGGAAAGAGATCTTATTCCTACTACCAGCCGTCGACGATATATCCAAGTCGTGAGTATCAGGGAGCATTTCAGAGCCACGAGTAATGAGGAATACCAGTCTGGAACGTTGGATATGCTTTGACTCATGGAAGGATCTGGGAATTTGACACATGGAGCTGTTTTCCCCAATATGGTAAAAAGTAAGCAATGACTTACGTGATGTTATAAGTTTCTAGAAATGAGTGATAGAGGAAAGGGTGTTTTTCAGAAATCATCTCCTACTATCTCTTCAACAAATAAAAGTTATCTACTAAGCTGCAAATCACAGATGCGGACATTACCAGAAGATAGACTTGAAGATGCAAAGATCATGTATCATCCCTAGATCCCTATTAATCAACCAAAAAA
>KZ559676.1:0-26668 GCA_002850765.1 Aspergillus taichungensis
CCCCACGAACCCCCCCGCGTGGATAGCCTCACGCTGGAGAGCCTCGCGCTGACCATGATCGCCTCCCCCCCAGTCCTACTTTGTCCGCTGGGTCAATGTCAAATCCGATCATACCATCTCGTGGAGTATCCAACCGCACAAGAAATCCATCAACTTCGGCATCTTCAAGCATCCCGGCGGCTCCGGCGTCTTGAGTTCCTCCTCCTCTAGTCTCCCCACCGACAACAATGTCAACGGCTCCAATGAGAACCTCCCGGCGACCTCCGCCCGGGGGAATCTGCCCACCGGTGCCTCCATTGTCGACAAGCTGACGGGGATGGGGCTGCGCACGATTCACTGGGTCGGCAAATGCGAGGCCGAGAAGATCGTCAAGGGCACCTACGCTGTGCCCCCTCAGGAGGGGGGCAACTACGCTCTCGTTTTCGACAACACCTTCTCCAAGCAGATCTCCAAGACCGTCACCCTCGTGCTGTTGACCTACCCCAGCGCCCTGCCGCCGCAGGCGGCCCCTCTGCCCCATGCCACCGCCGCCCTGGGTGTCGGTCCTGACCGCGGGGACCCCGCCGCCGTCGATGGCCGCCGCCCCCCGACCACCCGCCGCCGCGGCAACAGCGTCGCCCACGTCCTCCCCCAGCCGGGAGCCGCCTCTCACGATGGGTCGCACGCGCACACGGGCATCCTGCACAAGCGCCGCCGCAAGCGTCACCAGGGCTGGGCCCGTCGCTTCTTCGCCCTGGACTTTGCGACCGCCACCTTGTCGTACTACCACGATCGGAACGCCTCCGCCCTGCGCGGGTCCATCCCCCTGTCCTTGGCGGCCGTCGCCTGCAACGAAAACTCCCGCGAGATCTCCATCGACTCGGGCACCGAGGTCTGGCACCTGCGCGCCCACAGCGATGAGGACTTCGCCGCCTGGAAGCGCGCCCTGGAGAAAGGCGCGTCCAGCAAGACCGCCGCCGCCGCTGCCGCCGAGGAGTTCACGCACCAACCCCACGCTCCGTCCGAGCCGTTGCTGCGTGTCCCGTCCATGCCCCATGCCCCGACCCCGTCCACGGCGGCCGAGGAGCGCGAGTGGTCCCAGGTCGAGGACCTGGTCCATCGGGTGCGCGGCTCCCGCGACGCCGTGCGCCGCCTGGCTCAGGAGACCGACCCCAAGTACTTGACGGTGCCCGGTGCCGCCGCCGCCGCCGCCGCCGCCCCCGAGCGCCCGCGCGGCCGCTCCCCGAGCCCGCACCCGGTGACCCCGCCCGAAGGTGCCGGCGACGAGTCGGCGGAGTCGCGGGACCGTCGCCCGTTCTGGAAGCGGCGCAACCAGGGACCGCCCGGTGCGGGCCCTCCCGCTGCCTCCGTGTCGGACGCCGTCCCTACGGATGCCTCCGACCAGGTTCACCGGCATCTGATGGCCCTGCTGCGGGACCTGGACAGCGTTGTTCACGACTTCTCCGGCCTGATGGCCGCCAGCCAGCAGCGGCGCCGCCAGCTGCCCACCCTGCACGCCCAGCCGCGGGCGAGCATGGAGTCAGAGGACGAGTTCTTCGACGCCGTGGATGACGGAGACCGTTCGCCGCTGCTGACGATCCACGGCGACAGCGACGACGAGGAGGCACCCACCGCGGGGGAGGCCGCTGCTGCCGCCGCTGCCGCTGCCGCTGCCGAGGCCGAAGACGACGTGGTGGACGACGACGTGCCATCCGACAGCGAAGGAGACGACGAGCCGGATGCGCCGCCCGGCGGCGACGGCCGCGCCACCTCCCTGTTCCCCGCGAAGCCCAAGTCGCTCACGCCGCTGCCGCTCCGCCCTGTATCGCGGCGCGCCAACATCACGGCGCCCACGGTCATGCCGCCCAGCCTGATCGGCTTCCTGCGCAAGAACGTCGGCAAGGATCTGTCCCAGATCTCGATGCCCGTGTCGGCCAACGAGCCGCTCTCGCTGCTCCAGCGCGCCGCCGAGGTCCTCGAGTACCCCGCGCTGCTGGACCAGGCCGCGGCGGCCACGGACCCCGTGCAGCGGCTGCTGCTCGTGACGGCGTTCGCGCTGGCCCCGCTCTCCAGCAACCGCGTGCGCGAGCGGGCCATCCGCAAGCCCTTCAACCCCCTGCTCGGCGAGACCTACGAGCTCGTGCGCGAGGACCTCGGCTTCCGCTTCATCGCCGAGAAGGTCTCGCACCGCCCCGTGCAGCTCGCCTACCAGGCCGACGCGCGCGACTGGAGCCTGGCGCAGGCGCCCGTCCCGACGCAGAAGTTCTGGGGCAAGTCCGCCGAGATCATCACCGAGGGCAAAGTCCGGCTGACGCTGCACTCCACGGGCGAGCGCTTCTCCTGGTCCCAGGCGACCTCCTTCCTGCGCAACATCATCGCCGGCGAGAAGTACGTCGAGCCCGTCGGCGAGATGACCGTCCTCAACGAATCCACCGGCCACAAGGCCATCTCCACCTTCAAAGCCGGCGGCATGTTCTCCGGCCGCAGCGAGGAAGTCTCCACCAAGGTCGTCGACCCCAACGGCCGCGACCTGCCTCTCGGCCTCGCCGGCACCTGGACCACCTCCCTGTCGCTGACCCAGGGCGGAACCCCTACCGGAGGCAACAACCCGCTCTGGACAGCCGGCCCGCTCGTCGCCCAGGCCCCCAAGCACTACGGTCTCACCCGCTTCGCGGCCGTCCTCAACGAGATCACCCCCATCGAGGACGGCCACGTCCCCGTTACGGACTCGCGGCTGAGACCCGACCAGCGCGCCCTCGAAGACGGCGACGTCGACCGCGCCGAGGCCGTCAAGGTCCGTCTGGAGGAGGGCCAGCGCGCGCGTCGTCGCGACATGGAAGCGGCCGGGGAGTCGTGGACGCCGCGCTGGTTCGCCAAGGTCGCGGACGATAATAACGCTGCTGATGGCGAGGCCCACTGGCGGCTGAAGACTGGGAAGGATGGCTATTGGGAGGAGAGGGCCAGGGGGGGTTGGTCTGGGGTGGTTCCTGTGTTTGAAAAATAGTTTTTTTTTTTTTTACTTTTTTTCTCTCTTTATTACTTCTAAAACCTTTACATACGTTTTTGTTTTGTAATTAGTTTTTTTTGCTTCTTGTAGAATTTGCGTTGTGTAAAATGGTTAGATGAATAGATCGATGTTTCTTCGCTCTACGAGTTAGGTTCTTTTGGTGCTGTATGTGGTGGATGAACTTGGTTCTGGTATTTTCACTAGTCCCTCCCTATCTCTGGCATGATGATTTGGTGTAATATTGTATACCCCGTCTTCACGTCCTCATCCATTGCTCATAACGCATGTCTTCCCGTAGTGCTGTTAGGCGAGCACTGAAGGTGTTGTCGGTTGATGAAGGTTGACGACCGTTTGTGGATACAGAAGTCTGGTCAGTTTTTCCAGTCAGGCTGTCCCATCCTTGTGTCGACCGCATTGCGAGCCGTGATTCTGTGGCCCGTCGGTCTATGGATGGAGCTGTTCGTGATAATGCAGGCAGGTCGGACCGGCCGAGATGCCTTTCGGACCCGGCTTGAACACGCAAAGTCCACGGTCTAGCTGGATCATCAAGATAGCGTTGCCGTTGAACTGCAGCTGCTGAGCTTGATAACGAAAATGTCTGTTGTCATCGGCTACTGTTGCGCCAACACCTGCTCCAAAATCCGCTGGGACTTGTCTCCCTCGAGGTATTCCCTCCCTTCACGACTCAGGTCATCATCCTCCTCGTCGTGATCATCCCCCACCTCCAGATCCACCTGCAAACTAGCTTCGTAGGCACCCATGACCGTCTCCTCGTCGACGCGCACACCTCCCTGCACCAACACCCGGATACACTGCGCCAGGCGCGCGATCTCGCGGCGCGTCTGCGGCGCAATCTCGTCGTTCTGGCTGGAGTACACCGAGCTGGAGACCATCTCCTCCATGCGCGTGATCGACACGTTCTCCGTCGTTGACGACGCAGCCGCGGTGTCTTCTGCGTGCTTTGAGATCCAGATGTATCCGTTCACGCCCAGGACGACGTCCACGTCGCCGCCGCCGTTCGCCGTGTTCACCGTCCACACCTGTCGACGCGACCGCACCACACCGCCGCCTGCCCCGGCTGCACCGGCACTCCCCGCCGCCGCTCCCCCCGCGGCAGCGGCAGCGGAGCCCACCCCACCTTTCACACTCGAGCTCGACGCCCCGCTCCCACCAGCACCAGTCACAGCCAAGAAGACTCCATTCCGCAACTTTCCGTACTTCAGCGACCGCGTATGCAGCGACGCCGCACCATCTGAATGCACATTCTGCACCTCCGCAACGACGAGGTCTCCCTCGCTGAAGAACGTGCGGATCTGCAGCTCGTCGGCGCTGGTCCGGCGCCGCAGGATACCACCCGGCAGGTTGATCGCGGACAGAGGCAGCTGGGCGAGCAGCGGCGCCGCGACGTCGACTTTCCACCGGCGAGACTGGACCTCCACGATGCGGCCGACGACTAGGTCTCCGATTTCGGGGGCGTACCGCGCGCGCAAAGGCTGCACGGAGAGCAGTTTGTTGGTTTTTTGAACGGTTCCGGCGACGGTGGCGATGATGGATGTTGAGAGCGGGGTGGAATAGGTGCCGTGGCCTCTGTTTGTCTTGTTAGTAGGGTACTTCGTTGTGCCCACATCCCTCTTGTTGGGAGGGAGGTTGGTGTGGTTATCGCGAGGGAAAGGAGGGAATACCTCATCCACTGCGGATCGTCCGTGACGACCTCGCCTGGCGTCACGACCCCCGTGCTGATATCCAGCCCTGCCATCCGTTGACCTGGTTTGGAGCCCTGCCCGGGTTCGAGGTTGACGCCGCCGTCGGAGTCGACTGACATGGAGTCCACGTCGGAGTCGGGGTAGGCCACGTCGCCGTGGTCGGTGACCGGGGGGAGGATCGTGATGGCCATTCTCTCTGTTCAGGGGGAGATAATTGAGAATGTGGAGGGAGAAATGTGGAAGAAGATGAGAGGGAGTGACGTCTTGAGCATCTTTTTTTCTTCTTTGGTGGAAGTCTTGGCGGGATACAAACAGAGCAAACGGGACAGATGGGACAAATGGGGCAAACTAGACAAACACAGATTCTACTCTCCACGCTATAGTACAGTCTGCAAGTCGATGATGCGAATGGATGATATCTTTACTATTGATGGCATGTTTGAAATGGACAGTGTTGGGATCGCTGCAAAAAGCAATGCGTACATAGAGTAATGAAACATCAACAGGGAGTTCCATCATAAGCAGATCGTCGACGCCTGGACTAGTAATACAGTAATGGGAAGGAAACGATTCGAAGGGAAAAAAAGATAGAAAGAAGAACAGAAAAGAGAGAAGGAAGATCACGCGCCCGTACCCGATGATCTCTTCGACGACCGCTTCGAAGTCGAGCCCCCATCCTCCTTCTTCTTGCGGTTGGAGCGGCTACTCCCACCCTTCTTCGGCCCCGCCTCATCATCGCGCTTCCGCTTGTTCTTCGCACCCCCCGACGTGGGACCCGTGTCGACCGTCGAGCCGTCCTCGTCATGCGTGTCATCGTCCTTGCGCGGCGCGGGCGCCCGCTTCGAGGTGCGGAGGTTCGATGGCCGCGAGGTCGACTTCTCCGAGGCATTCTCGTTGTCCTGAAGGAAGATCTGCGGCTGGTTCCGTCGCAGCCAGTTGTACACCGAGATGGGATTTCGCAACGCCGCGTCGCGTTCCCGTTCGGCAAAGGACGGCTTGTCGGACGCGCGGCCGAGTTGAAGAGCCGCCGACTCATCGCCCAGCTTGGCATCCATCGACAGGTAGTACTCGGTTTCGTGCTCCGGGGTGAAAAAGCCCAGGGATTGCTCAAACTGGGAGCCGGAACCGGGCGCGCGGTCGTCGGTGCCCTCCCCGAGCCCGGGGTCCGTGTGAGGGGTTTGGATCAACGAGCGGTACTGCAGTCGCGGCGCAAACGCCTTGCCGTGCTTGATGGCGCTCTCTAGGTCGTGGTACGCGTCGACGGACAGACGCCCAGCCGCCAGCTCCGCCTTCGCATCCTTCAGTCGAGACACAGCCGCTGTGGGGTCTCGGTGTACCGGCGACGGTTCTCTGTGGGGGGTGGGCAGAAAGGCGCCTTCGTCGTCGTCGTCGGGAGCCGTGAGATCGTACCGCACGTCTGGGGAGATATGGAGACTGTCGTTGAATTCCAGCAGAACTTCGAGCAGCTGACTGTAGCCGGGTTAATCACCAAAACGCTCGCTCCATAAGGGGGTTGTTGGGTCGTCGCGTACTCATTCTGCTCCTGGATCCTCTTGGAGATGTCTTGAATCCGTAGTTCCTCGCGGATGAGCGCCTCGCTGTCTCGCATGCGCACCTCAAATTGGACCTTGAGCTTAGCAAATTTCTTCCTATAAGCATAGTGTCAGTCTAGTTTCTTGGGAGCTGCGTCCGGATGAAGTGGGATCGCGCGTACTTGAAGGACCGGGCGGACACCTTGGTAGGGGCTGCGGGTGCATCAGGGAGGCTCTCGGCCACGGAATTGGCCTCCTCAGGGTAATGGGACATGATGACTACCAGTATAATCGGGTGTGAAGTTTGAATGGGATATTGATCGTCGTTGAAGTCGACTTCGACAGACAGGATGGATGAAGTTGAATGAACAATCAATAATCCATCCATGAAGGATTCCGGGATGAGAGAGGGAGCCACAAGGCGGTATCGTATCGTATGGTAATCTGGTTCAGGGCGGAGTGTATTCTGCCAGACTTTTTCAAGAAAAAAGAATGAAAAAAAAAAAAAAAAGCGATCAGCCGTCTCAGATTCCTCATCGACTTGTCTATTCGAACAATTGCTCTATATTTGACATAAAAAGTGCATTGTGAATTGATCGGGGTCATATTCGATTTGTTCTATTTCAGTGATTTTTTTTTTTGAAACCAACAGACCACAACAAGCACATCTCCCACAATGACGGACGTCGGGGAAGGAATCCAGAAAAAGCGCAAGCTGCCCGAGGTCTCGGAGATCGAGATCGATGTGTCGGCCCCCGAACCGCCCTCGAAGAAGGCCCTGCGAAAAGCAAAGAAGAAGGGTGCCGAGAACCCATCCGATGCCACCACCGACAAGCCCACCGGGGAGACGGAGCCCAAGAAGGAGGACGCTGCTGAGGCCAAGCGATCGGAGCACGGTGTCTGGATTGGCAACTTGCCCTTCTCCGCGACCAAGGACGACGTCCGTCGATTCTTCACGACCCATTGCTCCTTTACGGAGACCACCATCACCCGCCTGCACATGCCGCGGCCGGCCGACAAGAACGCCCGCGCGCAGAACCGAGGATTCGCCTACGTTGACTTCTCGACGGCCAAGGCCGCGACGGAGGCGATGGCGCTGAGCGAGAAGCTCCTGGCGGGTCGCCGCGTGTTGATCAAGGATGCGAACAACTTTACGGGTCGGCCTCAGCCGACGGAGGGAGAGAATGGTCAGAAGGCCGGCGCGACGGCGGCGGCGGCGTCCGGTCCCCCGCCCTCCAAACGGATATTCGTCGGGAACCTTGGATTTGACACGACCAAGGAGATGCTGGAGGAGCACCTGGGCCAGTGTGGCCCTATCAACGATGTCCACATGGCTACGTTCCAGGACAGTGGGAAGTGTAAGGGCTACGCGTGGGTGAGATTCCAGGATCTGGCGGCGGCGGAAGCCGCGGTCAAGGGATTTGTGATGGTCAAGGAAGATGACGAGGATGAGGAGGAGGAAGAGGAAGAGAAGGAAGAGGAGAAAGAGGAGGCGGAGTCTTCGAAACAGCGCCGGAAGCCCAAGAAGCCGCAGCAGAGACGGGTGTGGGTGAACAACCTGTTAGGGCGACGCATGCGAATGGAATTTGCGGAAGATGCCACCACCCGGTATAACAAACGCTACGGGAAGGGCAGCAAGACCCGAACGAAGGACGGCGAGAGGGAAGCGACTGGTGACGCGACTGGGGAGATGCCGGCGCGTGCCAAGCGAGATAAACCGGAATATACCAGATACGATTCGGATACGGTGCAGAAGCTGAGCGGTGCCATTGTGGAGTCCAAGGGACAGAAGGTCACCTTTGACTGAGCCCAACCAGTGTGTCTGAGACAAGGGGGGGGGGGGGGGTAAAAAGAGAAGGAGGAGGACGTGGTGGCGGTGGTGGTGGAGTAGGAACGAGAAGATGCATAGAAGAGACCACCGGACCACCAGGACAGCGTGGGAGAATGCGATCTCGCCATGGAAGGCAAGGGGAACTCCTTGCTGGACAGACCGGTGTTTTTTTATCTGATGACTGTGATTTTGGAGGGATTCCTTGCAGGGCCAGTGTTGACTCCTCCGATCATGCCTTGGTATTGGCTGTCTGTCTCACCCGGTCGAGGTTGGCAGACAAGAGCCCAACACACTCTTCCACTGATACCCGCGAGTTGCCTGTTATATTTTTTTTTCTTATAACTTTTATCATGATTATTATTTCAGCTGTCATTCGCCCCTTTTGTCCTGCCACATTTACTTTTCTCATATGATATCTGTATCGAGGTATTTCTACCATCTCCCGATCGTGGAATCCTGACATTGTCATTGAACCAGCTGTGTGTGCGGGGTGACGTTTCACATGCCGGCTGCGAGATCACTCCAAGCCAGTGCTGGGCTGGAATTGGTGGACTGGGGTGGAACGGACGGAACTGGCCCAAGGATTGGCAGAGGTTGATACTGAATTGATTGGATTGATACTGGATTGGCACTGAGCAGAGACGATGGATTGACCAGCTTAGTCAGTGACGACATCATGGTCACTTCATGATGGCAGAGACCACGGAACCGTAGTGTTGATATGGTTTATTTGGATGGTAATAGAATAATCAGGAGAGAGAATACTTCTTAGGTTAATATTTAACTAGATCAGATAGAGAAGATGATAGAAATGAATGTATTGATGTTGAAGTTGATAGAAAAGTTCTAGAACCAGACCGGCTAATCCCGATCGGGCCGATTGACACGGGTGTCAGATTATTATCTCCCGTCGCTTAATCCGATTCTACTATCGTCATGATTATTATGATTACTATCATCTTTCTCCAACTCTCTTTCAACCTCCATCATCTCTCCGTCTCTTCTTCTTCCGCTCTTCTTCTTTTTCTTCTTCCTCCTCATCTTCTTCACTTCTCTTCTCGGCTTCTTCTCGTCATCCTCTTTTCTTCTTGTTTCTTTCTTCCTTTCTCATTTCTTCCCCCCTTTGGTCCCTCGCCTGGGTCGCCCTCGTTGTCGACTTGCCTTTCTTCCTTTTCGTTTTTCCCCTTCGTCCCTAATCCTGATTCCATTCTCAACTCACCTCGTTGGGTCCTCGACTTTTCTCCTTCTTCTTTCTTTTTCATACCCATCTCTACGGCCGTCTCGTTGTTGATTCTATTGCTTCACTCGTCTGGTGGACTTCTCGGTCCCGTCATTCTTCCTCCCTCCCGTTCGGTCAACCCGCCGTCGCGCCTCCCCCAGTGTAAACCGACCTTCAGTTACGATCTCGATCTGCCATATTGGATCATTTCAACGACAGATCGACCCCCTCCCTCTCTCCTCGTCTTTCCTCGCTCACTGAGCCCCCGTGTTGGAGTTGACCACTGCGGTCCTCATTACATCATAATTACTCACCCACCGTCATGGCTCCCCGCCGTCACAACATCGGCGCGAGTCGTCGCCGGAGGAGGGAGGAGGAAGGGGAAGATGAAGGTTCGATCGATGGAGGCTTGGAAGAGGATTCCCTGAGCGAGGGGTCGGTGGTCAGTCACCCGGATGGGGAAGATGCGGACGGGGAGGTCACCGATGAAAGTGATGATGAGGTGTCGACACCGGTCCGGGCGGAGGACACCACCAACGGTCATCACGCCCACCAACACCACCACCGCCAGCACCATCACCCCCAGGTAAATGGCGGTCGCCGGTCCAAACCCACCCACCCCCCGTCCGTTCGCCGCCACTCCGCCTCTCCCGGAAAACGACAGTTGACGACCACCGTTTCCGACCCCGAGATGATGATGAACGGCCTCAGGATATCCAACGACACCGCCGACGGGCCCGAGATCAATCGGATCGGAAGTCCCAAGGGAGACCGCGCCCACCAAACCGGGCGGACCCCGTCCGCTCCGCCCACCGAGCAACGACGCGAATCGTTGGCGGACAAGAAACGCCGGGATCTCGAGAAACCCGCCAAAGAGAAGGAGGAGAATCCTCCTTTTGTGCCCACCCGCGGCAGCTTCTTTCTGCACGATAAGCGCTCCACCGAGTCGGCCTCCAACGGCAACAAACCGTTCAATAAACCCAAGTCCCGCCCGTACGGCTTGATCGTGGATGGCAACGTCCGCCGGTATGTCTCTTTTCCCACCCCCTCCCCTGCCCTCAATGTATCTCTCTCTCTCTCTCAGTCTCTGACCGCTTTAGACACCCCGTGCGAACGGATGCCAGCCAAGGGCCTTGGAGACACGATCTTCACGATACCGTCGCCGGCGCTGGACCACCGCCCTCCAAGCTGGCCCCGGTTGTCAATGCTCCCGTCAATCATCCGCCCAAGCCCGTTCCCATCGCCCCCAAGTCGGCCCCGCCCAACCGATCCTTTTCCAGTACCACGTTGATCGGGAATGTCCCCGTCGTGGTTTTCCTGCCGGGCATGCCGACCCCGGTCCCGTGCGCACCCGTCGCGAAGAAGCAGTATACCCGTCTCCCGGAGCATCGTCCGCCCCTGCGTCGCGATAAGCCCGTCCGCATCTCGCTCCCCGGCCAGCCCGCCCGGTACATCCTGCCGGCCACCGAGCGATCCTTCATCTTCATCCCCCGCGCGCTGCGTCCCAATCAGCAGGCCTATCGCGGTCGAGGCCGCGGCGGGTTTTACGGCGGCGGTCGCCGTCCCAGCTTCTATGCCGGGTCCACCTACGCGCCCAGCGTGGCCATGAGCCGCCGCTCGTCCCTCGGGAAACCGCCCTCGCATGAGGGATACCCCTCGCCCGCCGGGTCGATGCTCACGCGGCAGACGATGGTGGCCGCCGCCGCCGCCGCCGAGAGCAACAAGCCCATAGTCCGCCTGCCCCCTCCGCATCGGCCCCCCGGGGGGATGCCCCCGGCGACAGCGGGCCCGGGCGCGGTGCCCCCGGTTGGTCCTCCGGCGCTCCCGCATCCCCCACCGCAGCATCCGGCCTACCGCGAGAGCCGTCCGGCGCCCATCCCGATGCATCAGCCCCGCCCCCAGAAGACGGTGTCGGTGGCCGACATCGAGACGCCCGCCAGTTTCCCCTACAACCCGCCCCAGCCGCAGGCGGAGCCACCTTTTCATCACCAGGTGCCCGCCCCCGCCAGCGGCCCGGGCTACGGCCCCGACGCGTCGGGCCCGCCCTCGATGACGCCGCTGTCCCAGATCCCCGAGCGGGCGATCCACGCGCAGCCGTTCCAGCCGCACGCGTACCCGCCGATGCAACCGTACTACCCGACCGGCTACCCCGGCGGGGGTGTCTACTACCCCGGTCCGGGGACGGAGTATGCGCCGTACCAGGCGGGCGTGGGACCGGGCACCACCTCGGTGCCGCCCTTCGCCCCGGGGCAGTCCACCGCGCCCTACATGGGGCCGGCGACGCACGCGCCCGCTGACCAGCCATCTCAACCCGGTACGGTGGCACACGAGGCCGGGGGCACGGTCTACTTCTACGACGCGGCCCAGCTGTACCCGAACACGCAGTATGGGGTGCCGCCGGGGGCCGGACCTGGCGGGGTGGTGGGGATGGGGGGGATGATGACCCCGCCGGGGGCGACCTATTACTATCCCACGGGCCCAGGCGGAGCCGCCTATTATGGCACGCAGTAGTCGTCTCTGTGGTTTCCTCGTCGACTTTTTTCTTGCTTTCTCTCTTTCTTTCTTTCTTTCTTGCTTGCTTTCTTTCTTTCTTTCTTTCTTTCTTTCTTTCTTTCTTTCTTTCTTTTCCCGTTCTCTGTGACATTCTTTTTGTTTTCTTTGATACTCCGCCGGGGTTGTTTCCCCGAGCCTTGACCTCGATCTTTCACTCACTCGCTGACTTTTTCCTTTCTGTCTCTGTGCGAATTTCATGAGTTCTTTTGGCATGTTCCAGCTTCACGATCTCTCCGTTGTATGGTTCTCACCGCGTGGACTCTTCCACATCCTGTTTCCTGTCGAATCGATACGTTCTTCCTTTCTATTTCTTCTTCTGTTTGTTTTTATGTGTGTGTTCTTTTTTTGTGTTAGATCCGGGCTCCATGCATTTCTAGCGATTGCAGTCTTGAGTTTCTTGCTGGTCTTCCGTTGTGGTTGTCTTCTGTTTCTTGTGTATGGATACCATCTCCTTTTCGAGCGAACGGATCAAAAAGTGACGACGGACATGACGCCGAGGACGAGCTGGACCGTTGATATCTGGCGATGATTCTCTACGTTGATTCGGTTTCTCTTTCCTTCTTTCGTCCTTTTTTATTTTCCTTTTCTTTTCTTTTCTTTTCTTTTCTTTTTTTTTCCCTATTTCCCCCACTGATCTCTCCCCTGGACCAGCCGCTCCATCCTCTCCGCATTCTATAGGAGTGATAATACACGGGTCTTGCATCATGGTGCATTCATCCTCAACCCCTCTCTTCCAACTTTATTCCCCCAATTGGGTTCTGTCCAAGAAGGTGAACTGGGCTGTACGCCAGTGACGTCAGACCAAGCCACCTACCTAGTGATTATCTCTCTGATGCATGGATTTCCCCGCACCAGCCGGTGCCTCCGTAGACCTCTCCGTCCCAGACCGTACGGGACCATACAAGTTCCAGACGGTACATGATACACGGTGTGTATGGTACCCTCGATACGGTACGGTCACGTCGTCGATTGCGGTCGTGTCAGGTGACCTGCCGCAGCCAGCGCGACCGGATCGGGACTAGCGCGGATCCGACCTCTCTCTCGCTCTCTCTTCGGGACTTCAACCTCATCATCTTCCCCCATCTTCTCCTCTTCAACTCTCCTTCTTCATCTTCATCTGTCTTTTTTCCTCTTTTCCTCTCGCATCCATCTGTATTCTTATCATCCCTGTGTGCTCGATCCTTGTGTGTGGGACTTGTCGGTCTGCTTGGTCCTCTGTAGTTGACCGACTCATCCAGGGTGAGCAGGCAGCCAGGAAGCCATCCGTATACTTCCTATCTGATTCCGTCCGATCAGATCAACCCCCATCTCCATCTCATCTCCTAGCACCTCCGGATCTCCTCGCATCATGTCATCGGCCGGTCCTCCTCCTACTCCGGTCGGTCCGGCTACCTTGATTACCGTCAAGGTGCAGCTTCACGAAAACAATCGCCGCTTCAAGATCCCCTTGGGCGATCTGGGACCGTCGGTGCTGCCCCAGAAGGTATGGGTGTCTCCACTCTCCTCCGTCTTAGCTCCCTCGGAGCTCCATCTCTCCCTCGTTTACCATCATCCTCTTTGGTTGGACCTTTTTTTACTTAAAAATTTTGAATTTATGGGCATTTGCTATTCCCTTATCATATGATGTCGAAAATTACGGAAATTAGATCATCCCGTCACACCGCTTCCATCCTGACTGACCATCAATAGCTGCAGCAATTGCTTGGCATCCCCGCCGATGACACCGTCGTCTTCGAGCGCTACTCGGACAGTGCCGGTTGCCATGTCCTTCTGGATCCCAGCAATCCCGCCGTCTACAAACAGCTGTATCGCGCCGCCAAGGCCAAATTGAAGCTGCGCATCAAGGCCACCGTGAAATCCTCCGAGGACGAGGAAGAGGCCATCCCCGAACCCCAGAGTCCGCCTCGTTGCAACTACCTCGAGACCGTTCTGGGCTCGCCCGCCGTCAGCTCGCCGGCCAACCCCACGGCTGCCGACTCGGCGGCCCTCGTGCCGGAGCTCCCTGCCCTGGCCTGGGAGGACTCCACTCCCCATGCCTCGGAGTCCCAGCCCCAGCTGGAGGCCCAGCCGGAGTCCCAGCCTCAAGTCCAGCCTCAGCCGCAGGTCCAGTCCCACCAGCGCGCCTTCCTGCTGAGCCAGGATAGCCTCACGGTGCCAATCGTCCATCACCACTCAACGGCCACCGGCAATTATTCCATCGACTGCAACGCCTGCGGTCGCTCCATCCCCGATGAGCATTTCCACTGCAGCATCTGTTTCGATGGCGACTACGATCTCTGCCCGTCCTGCATCGCGTCCGGCGCCACCTGTCCGGGTGGGGGTCATTGGTTGATCCGTCGATACGTCAAAGATGGCACTGTCATTAACAGCACCACCGAGACCATCGGCTCGCAGAAGTTGGTGCCGGAGATCACCCCGCAAGAGCCTTCCTCTCAGGCGACTCTCCCCTTCTCAGGCGCCATGGACGACCAACCGGCCAAACGCATCTGCAATTCCTGTGTCAAAGGTACCGTAATTCTTTTTTTTTTTTTTTTTCTTTCTTTCTTTCTTTCTTTCTTTGTTTGTCTGTTGCCCCTTTCTCTTCCGGGCAAGTTAGTTAACCTGCCGTAGAGCTGGAGGAATCCCATTTCGTCACCTGTCAGGAATGTGAAGACCACGATCTGTGCATCAACTGTCTCTTGAGAGATACCCACGGGCACCACCCAGCCCACACATTCATCTTGCTCGGTGACCGCCAGTTCAGCCTGCGAAACTTGGTGCTGTCCCGGTGCCAACCCGGCCGCCATCGCCAGCACGCCGCCATCTGCGACGGCTGTGAGAAACGCATTGTGGGTGTCCGCCACAAGTGCCTCACGTGCCCCGACTGGGACTACTGCTCCGACTGTCACGCCAACGCCGCGCAGGACCATCAGGGTCATCGCTTTGTCCCCGTCTACGAAACGATCGCCGAACCCCCCGTGTCCCACGAGGTACACTACGGCATCTTCTGTGATGGCCCGCTGTGCAAGGACCAGCCTTATGCGAACTACATCGCCGGCGTCCGATACAAGTGCTCCGTGTGCTACGATCTCGATCTGTGCGCCAAGTGCGAGGCCCACCCGTCCAACACGCACAACCGTACCCATCCCATGGTCATGCTCAAGACCCCCGTGCGCAACGTCACCGTCAGCACGACCCATGACAGTGCCCCAGGAGCGCAGCCCGCGACTCCGGCCAGTCGTCCCCAGCAGTCGACGTCAACCCAGGGCCCGACCCCGGCCCCGCCCCCGGCCCCGGCCCCGGTCCCCCCGGCGGCTGTCGCGGCGGCCGTCGCGGCGGCAGAATCGCCGATACTGTCGGTCCCGGATGCGATGGACGTAGAGACCCGAGCCCCAGCGCCGGAAATCATCGAGCCGGAGACTGACTACCAGGCGGTCTTCGTCGCCGACACGGTTTTGGACGGCAGCACGAGGGCGCCCAACCAGGTGTTCCAGCAGGCCTGGACCCTGCGCAACTCCGGCCCCCTCGCGTGGCCTGCGGGCACCGACGTCCGCTTCGTCGGGGGCGACTCCATGTTCAACGTCGACCTGAGTCAGGCCATGAGTCTGTCCTCGATGTCGGCGGCCATGGAGACCGACAAGCTCCCGGCCCCGGTGGCCCCCGGCGAGTGCGCCACGTTCACCGTCACCCTCAAGGCGCCCAGCCGCGTGGGCACGGCCATCTCGTACTGGCGCCTGAAGCTGCCCAACGGCCTGCCGTTCGGGCATCGCCTGTGGTGCGACATTCAAGTGCGTGAGAAGGAATCCCCCGTGGCGGTCCCAGTGGACGAAGCGGACGAGGCGGACAAGGCGCACAGTGGCAGCCAGATGATCTTCCCCAAGCTGGAGAAGGAGTCCCCGGAGACAAGCACCCACGCGGAAGCGGAGGCGGCTCCCACGGTCCCGTCCCAGCCCTCGGAACGGGACGTGTTGGAGGAGGTGGAGAGCTTGACGCTGGATGAAGATACGGAGACGGACCTCCTGACGGACGACGAATACGATATCTTGGATGCCAGCGACCAGGAGTACCTGGATGCCAAGTCGGCCAGTGCGTGATTCCAAGAGGAATTCATTGGACGATCGCATGATCGGTCCACCCACCTGTTATGACATATCTTTTCTTGTTTCGTATTTTGTTCGGTTTTGTTGCCCACTAATACTCTTTATTTTGATGACGTCTGCTTTGACAATCGGAAGTGCGGGAGTTGGGAAGCGAGGAAGGAATAAATTGTTTGTTATATTGGCCATCTCCCAGTGACCGCAACCCATTCTTGAGTTGGATGGGGAAATTTGGAATATGATTCTTCTTTCTTGATATACTGTCTTCTATACGTAGAGCATATTCGCCCAGAGAAGCGGTAGCAAGGCCGTAAGCAGCGCCACCATAAATGAAACCGTCAGTCCCACCATGAACGAATCAAGAATTGGCATCTTCAGCGCTCTCCACTTCCTCCCTCCACACCCTCCCCTCTCCACTCTCCACTCTCCACTCCACTACGTCCAAACAGGCTGTCTATTATCTAAAATCAGGCTATTACCTCGGTATTGATCATCCACACGGTTGACTTTCCCCGCATGGCCTGCTCTAGTGGGAAAGAATTCGCTTGATAAACCCTCCTCTCTCACGCACAGAGAGAAAATGAACACTTCTCTCTCCGAACCAGAAAGCAAAAGAAGAAGAAGAAGAAGAAGAAGAAGAGAGATACAATGCTCCGCTACCTCCTCTCCCTCCTGGTCGCAGCTCTAGCTGCTCTCCTCTACACCCCCATCTCCCGCAATGTCACCGTCCTCGGTTTCTCGCGAGCGCCGTTGACCAGCCCCGTCCGAGCCCAGGGCGAGGGCTTCTACCGCATCGAGGACACCATGCAGTGCGAGGATCTGCACTATCATGAACCCTCCGGCAAGATCTTCGCTGCCTGCGAGGACTCCATTCTTCCGCGCTTTGAGTGGTTCCCGCCGTTGGGGCTGTTCAAAGGGTCTGCGCAGACGACGGGGTCCATTCATTTGATTGATCCGAAGGTTGTTCCTATCCTAGATAATATACATCAAAATGAATAGGCAGGCTAACAAAGACAGACCATGAAATCCACCCGCCTCCAATTCGAAAACTTCTCCGGCCCATTCATCACCCACGGCTTCGACCTCGTCGCCGACCCCGCCCACCCCAACGCAGTGTACATCCACGCCGTCAACCACCTCGCCAACCCGTCCGCGTCCGACTCGCCCGAGTCCGACCGCCCCAAAGCGCGCTCCCAGATCGAGATCTTCCACCACGTGCTGGGCACGTCGACGGCGCGGTTCGTGCGCTCCGTGCGTCACCCGCTCATCGCCACGCCCAACGACATCTACGCCGTCTCCCCGGACAGCTTCTACGTGACCAACGACCACTCGCACCGCGCGGGCCTGCTGCGCCACGTGGAAGACCTGGTCCCGTATCTCGGGTGGAGCAGCACCGTGCATGTCCAGCTAAGCGATCTGGCCGCGAGGGATGCCGAAGATGACGTGACCGTGCAGACGGCCCTGACAGGGCTGAAGAATAACAACGGTCTGGGCCATGGCGCTCACCCCGATGAAGTGCTCGTCACGAGCGCCATCGGCGGCGAGTTGTACCGCGCGAGCGTCTCGTCGGATACCCACACCCTCGCTGTCGAGGAGACGATCCCTGTCGATAGCACGATCGATAACCCCAGCTACTATCGGGATCCCAAGGGTGTCCCCGGCAACGATGCCAGTGGCTATGTGCTGGCTGGGCTGCGTCGCGCGGCGGATCTGCCGGGCACCGTGAATGATCCAGAGGGTAAGGTGAGCGTGATTGTGTGGCTGGTGCGTCGGAATGAATCGGCTGGGGATGGGGTTGGTGTCTGGGAGCAGCGGGTGCTGTTTGAGGACGACGGCACGAATATGAGCTCCGCTAGTGCGGCGGTCTTGGTTCCTGCTGAGGATGGAGTGTCTGGGAAGAAGGCGTGGTTGTTTGTGAGTGGGTTTATCTCGGAGAGTGTGGTTGCTGTTGAGGTGGACTTGTGATTTATTATTTATTGTATACATGAATGTAACAAGTACATACTAAAATACCAGCCCATCCTTTTCGGGCTCTTGTGCCCTTTTTCCGTCTCAATTACTTCCTTAAGATACCCTAAGTACCACCCAGCAAAGACTTCACCACCTCCTCCGTCGACAAAACATCCGCAAACTCCCCCTTCAAACTCGCAACAGAAACAGCATGCACAGTCTCCGCATCAAAGCCCCCCTTCGCCCACGTAGCAGTCGCATCAGCAACAAGCACAATCCGCCCCGGATCCTCCGAGCCCCGACTCACAACCCCCAGATTCGCCGCCATGCGCACCGTAGTCGACACGCAATGATCAGTCGTCAAGCCCGCAAACACCAGCTGCCGGATGCCCTTCTCGCGCACATGCGCCGCCAGCTCCGTGCCAATAAACCCGGAGCTCACCGACTTCCACGTCACCAGCTCCGAGCCGTCCGTGGCCGGGGCGGCGAACTCCAGCGGGTGGATGCCCTCGCCGGGGTGGGCCGGGTGCAGCGGCGATTCTTCGTCGGTCGACGACGAGTGGAAGACGTGGATGATCTCCAGCGGCGTGCTGGGGGAGCGGCGCTTGGCGGCGCGGAAGGCGGAGAGGAGGGCTTGCAGGTTGTTCTCGTAGGAGGGGTTCGAGCGCGCGCTGCCCCAGTAGGTGGGGTGCGTGAAGGCTGCTTGGTTGTCGATCAGGATGAGGGCTGTGGGGATGGAGATGTCGAGGGACATGTTGACTGTATTTCTATCTCGAAGTGGATATTGAATGGTGGGGATGAGGATATATAAACGAGAATAGATAGATGAGATATAGATAGTTGAGATATAGATAGAAGTAGATGAGGAATGATCGACGGACGTCGATCATGTACGTCATGTATTACAGGCTGACTCAGCTGTACACTGTTCATGGTTGCATTAAGGCAACCTTTGTTGCCTGAACTGTTGCCTGAGAACTGTTGCCTTACATTGCCTTATATTGCCTTACTGTTCAGGCACCACTTTCGTTTCTCATCTTTGGCTACATCTTCATCTCATCTCATCATCATCTCATCTCTCCTCCCTCTCCTCCACTCTTCACATCCATTGACCATGTTGTCCTCCTCCCTCCTCCGCCGCGCCCCTCCGGCGATCTCCTTCATCACCACCGCCCCCCTCTACCGACCATATTCCTCCCATTCATCCCCCAAATCGCACGCGCGACCTCCATCCTCCGCCCAACCCACGTCGTCAACAATCCCCTCCACCTCCTCAATCGCATCGCATCCCCTCCCAGACGATGTCAACCCACCTCCCTCCACCCGCCCCGCAGACCTCATCCTCCCCGCCGCGCTGGATCCCTCCGCCCCAGCAGCCGACAAAGCCAAACGCCTCATCGCCCTGGGCCGCGCATACCTGTCCTTCTACAAAACAGGCCTCAAAAACGTCTACCACAACTACCGCGCCTCCATCCCCATCCGCCAATCTCTCCACCTCCCAGCCTACCTCCCCTCCTCCCCGTCCTTCTCCCTCTCCTCCCTGAACACCCCCCTCAGCCGCGCAAACTTCCAACTCATCCACCGCGCCGCCCACGACGTCCGCCGCATGATCCCCTTCTCCATAATGCTCATCATCTGCGGCGAAATGACCCCGCTCGTCGTCCTCGCCCTCGGCAACGCAGTCACCCCGCTCACCTGCCGCATCCCCACCCAGCTCGCCAAATCGCGCCGTCTCCGCGCCCTCCGCAAATCAGCCGCCCTGCGCGCCCACCGCGCCGCCACAACCGGCTCCGTCTCCTCCCTGCCCCCCGGCTCCGACCCCGAGCTGCGCATCCTCCAGGCCGAATTCACCAACCCGGCCTGGATAGCAGCCGCCTCCGCGTCCGAGGTCCTCCGCGCCTGTGCCGCCCTCGGCCTCGCCAGATCGCACGCCCACCCGCCTGAACCCCTCGTTTCCCTCCTCCGCTACCGCGCCCGTCTGGCGAACCATGCGGCGTACATCGCGCGCGATGATGCCCTGATCCGTGAGGGTGGCGGTGTGGCCGCCCTTGAGGCGGCGGAGGTGTCTATCGCTGTGGATGAGCGTGGAGGTGTCGATGTGTCCGGGGATTTGTCGGGTTGGGAGGCGGAGCGTGCTGAGCGAAGGTGGTTGCAGAGGTGGTTGCGTCAGGAATAGATTTCTTTTTCATTCTTTTCTTTCCATTTTTCAAAAGGGGTTTTTCTTCTTCTTTTCTTTTTTTAAAAGGTTTATGGGTTGGTGTGCTGTACTATATTGGACTGGCCCTGTGGGTATTATTTATATTATAAACCGATATATAGTATAGATAGACAAAGACAAACAGATTGATAGAATCAAAGGCAAAAGTCTATTATATTATACCAAGTATGATTATCCTCAACCACCATTACCATAACCCTAACCCACCAAATCCCAAGTAAAACCATTCATGAATGTGCTTGTCCCCCAGCGGCCTGGGCCTGCCCAATACGCACCTGCTTCGCCCACCGCAACCCACAACTGTTACACAGGTCGCGATTCCCGCTCGGTCCGCGCCGCCACTCGGGCGTGCGGCGCGTGCGACACGCCGTGCAGCACTTCTGCACGGGGACGGTGCTCTGCTGCCGCTTGCGCTTCTTGCGCCGTGCGAGCAGTCGGTGCACTTCCTCAGAGAGTGTCTGGTTTTGCTGCGCTAGGGCGCGCAGCTCGAATTGCCAGTGTGAACCGCGGGTCTGGTTGAGTTCGCTGAAGAGTGCTTGCGGGGGTTGGCCCCGGATCAGCGCCATGTGCTGCTTGTCTGGCGGACATTGCTGTGGATTGGGGTGGAAGACTTCTAGGGCTGTATCGCCCTGGGTGGTGGTGGTGGTGGTGGTGGTGGTTGGATCTCCCGCCGCTGACGTCGGGAAGCGAATCTGGGCGACGAGGAACGATGGCCGCCCGCCGAGCGGGACGTCGCCCGGGAAGAGCGTGGTCTGCGCCGCCAGTAGGTGCCCCTTCTGGTGACGGATGCGGTGCCCCATGCGCACCTGCCGCCCCCCGCAGCACGCGTCCAGCGCCCGCCGCACATCCTCCGGCGCATCGACTAGATCCGGGAGATTCTTCCCCACCAGGTCGTCCGGGACGCGACCCAGCACGGGCCGGACCTTGGACGAGACGAAGAGGATGATGCCCGACGCGGAGAGCTTGGCCCAGATGTCCGTCTCTGCCAGTGCCCCCACGCCGAGCTTCGCGACTTGCTCTAGGTGGTAGACCGGCCGGACCCGGCCCACGAGCACCATGAATTGCCGCCGGCCCTGCCCGATATGCCAGGATCCGCGGCTCTCGAACCACACGTATCCGCAATCCTTCTTGCGGATCCGGTACGCGACGCTGACGGGGTCTGTCGTGGTCCGGCCCCACAGCTCGCGACTGACCGGGCCGATGTCACTGGGGTGGCACAGCATCGAGAGGGTCTTGCCGACGAGCTCGACCGGCTCATACACTAGGCACCGGCGACATGACGGGGAGAGGTAGAGGAGCTCACTCTCAAAGGATAGGACGTGGATCACATCGTCGGCGTTCTCGACCAGAACCCGGTCCAGGTAGCCGCGGTAGTCCGGTCCAGGGGTATCAAGGCTGCGCAGGATCGTCGACACTTGCTCGGGACCGAACTGCGTCATCAGATCCGGATGCACCTGGTACAGCGCCGCCGGCGGGACCACGTAGGTGGGCAGCTGGTTGCGCTGGTAGTTGATCATATATGTTCCATCTGCAGTTGGCGGGTTAGAACGGGGGTTCGCCATATGGCAGGAAAATCGAAATAGAACTAAGAAGTAAAGATAAAAGAGAGATAAAAAAAAAAACACGTACTAGGATTCCGTCGGGTGACCGCATCGGGCTTTTCAACCAAATCAACCTGGAAGCCGACGTAGAACCGGTAGTCGGGGGAGTTGAGGCAGATCGGAATCATGGTGATCAGGTTCATGAAGGGCTGGCCCCCTTTCCGGTAATTGATGATCGATGCTTGGATCTCGGTCCGCTCGTCGATGGTCGTGCGCAGCTGGAAGGCCGTGTACGGGTCGACGAATTTGCGCACCATGCCCCGTCGGACGACGCCGTCGGGTCCCTGGAGGAAGCGGCAGTTCTGGCCCACGATCTCCGCCGTCGTGTAGCCGGTCAGGCGCTCGAAGGCTTCCGAGACGTACACGATGGGGTGATCCTCGGCCAGGATGTCACAAAGCACGAAGGCGCACGACAAGTCGACGGCTCCGATGTCGACCTTGGGATCCGGCCGCGAGACGACTTCGGCCTGGGTCCTCGGGTTAGCGCGGATTGGAGCAAAAGGGGGCGAAGACAACCACCCACGAGGACCCCCATGATGTCAAAGCCCGTATGGGAGTAGATGTTGGTATAGGGGGTGGCCGTCTCGCTGGCGGTCGGTTTTGCGCGCGACGGCAACGACCCTTGGCAGACAGCGTCAGTCTGGCTCCACTTCACGAGAGGCGGGAGAACACAGGGCATCCCTGGGATGGAATTCACCCACCCTTCACTGGCGACGCGCGCTTGGGTCGAATCAGCCGGTGGGACGTGGCGGCGCCCGCCGCCCGGCTCGCCGGAGGTCTCGACGGGCCGCTGCGGGTGGCCTCCTGTTGTGAGGCTGTAGACTGGGGCAAGAGGGGCGGGCCCGGAGTCAACCCTTGTGGCATGGGGTAGGGCACGTTCTCCCAGTGTTGCGGCGCCCAGTAGAGGTCCGACGGCATCCAACCCGGCTGCATCTGCCAGGACGTGTAGGTGTTCGTAAATGCATGACTCGCATCCACGGTCATGGGCCCCGAGGTGTCCTGGCCCGCCAGGGTGGTGGTCAATAGGCGACCACCAAAACCAGGCTCGTAGGCCGACGTTCCCGTCGACTGCAGGGGGTTGTACATCGACGCAGTGGTGAGCAGATCTGTCCTCGCGAACTGAAAGACGTAATTCTCCGGACCGGCATAGGGGGGGGCCAAAGAAACATGATGGTCACTGGACGGCGGATCGGATATGGGCGCGGAATAAAAATTGGGATCGAGTCCATCCTCGAAGCCTTCCATCCCATGATGGGCCATTTTGCCGGCTGTGCCAATCGGTCTCACGCGACAAATCTATTCCGGCATGGAGAAACTCTCTCCACGAGGGTTTTAGAAATTATGGAGAGGTCACTCTCCGGCATCAAGTGGTGATGTTACTGGGGAGAGGGAGGGAATTGAAAGTGCCATTGCGCAGTGGACACGAGTGTGGGAAGTGGAGGTGGGTAGGAAAAGTTGGCACTGCCAATGAGACCCGGTGGATGGACATTTCCCAACGAATGTGGATATGTCAAGTGGGGGAACAAAAGGATTGTGATGCATCAAATGATGGGAGAGAAGGTGGAGCAGAAGATGCAGAGAAGAAACAGAAGACGATAAGCAGTGCTCACGTGAGCGCGATGGATGGACATCTGCTTCGCGCATTCCGTCTAGAACCAAGAATTGAGATCTCAAACCGATCGAGATACCGAGAGAGAGACGGCCGAACCACTCCGGTTCGAGACCACGAGTCATGTCAATCCCTCTCTCCACTCCCAGGGGGGGGGGGGCGCTTGGTGGATCCAGTTCCGCATGCTTGATCCTCCCCTTTCTTCTCGCTGCAATGGAAAAGCATCATTTCAATCAATCACAAAGAAACAACGGAGAGGAAATTACAGGAAAGAAAAAAAAGAAAAGAATGCGGCAGCCATGATCTCCACCATCGGTTTCTTTCAACGCCACCTCCTGATCTAATCGCGTCTCGAATATCGTCCGCCGATCATCTCATCAACCTTGTTCGTTCGCGCCCCTTAGACGGCCCCCTCAGCACGCGACGACATGGCCACCAGTTCGGACAAAATCTCCATCACGATCTGTGGAGATGGGGGATGTGGTAGGATCGCTTGCTCGAGTGTCTTCTGCGAGAATTGCCATCTAATCGTGGATCATCCAGGAAAATCCTCCATCACCCTGCGTTTGGTGCGCAGCCAATGGATCCATGAGTACGGAGTAGTCGCCCCCAGTCCCGACTCAACATCAGCGCTGACGTATACGATGGATGGGTAACAGATATGACCCGACCATCGGTACTTGCACCTACCCCTGGAAAAACCTTCCCCCCGATGTTTTACTGAAGTATCGCGTAGAAGACTCATACTCGGTCACCCGGACGATTGACGGCCTTCCGTACCTCCTCTCCATCACCGACACGGCCGGCCAAGAGGAATACCGCGGGCTATGGACGACCTCGACCTTGAAATCGGATGCCTTCCTCCTCGTCTACGATATCACCAACCCCGACAGCCTGGGGGCGCTGGACTATTTCATGGAGCTGATCGACATGGAGGCCGACCAGCGGGAGGAAGACCACGAACGGCTCCTTCGCGAATTGGGGCCCAGCGCGCAGGGCGTCGACGTGGGGATGCCGCCGCCGGTCAAGATCGTGGCGGGGAACAAGTGCGATCTGAAGCAGGGGCGAGCGGTGGGGGCGCGCGACGGGCTGGAGTACGCGCGGCGACACGGATGTGGGTTCATGGAGACGAGTGCGCGGGAGATGGTGAACATCGAGGAAACGTTTGCCCGTATGTATTTTGGTGTGTTGCCGGGATGCATCAGTGCTGACTGTATGTTGTTTGCAGACTTGGTCCGGCGGGTGGTCGAGGCTCGTCGGGTGCATTACCAGCAGACGACGACCCCGACTCTTCCACAGAAAGAAGAAGCATCGGGGGTGCCAAGCCGGAGTCCCTCACCACATCCCGAGACGGCGACGAGCGAAACCCGGAGGCGTCGGTCGATCTCCATCTGTCTGTGTGGAACGTGGAGGGGGCGGAGGCAAGACGGGGGGGAACCCGACGGGTCGAAAGGGAGGTTCTGGAGAGGGAGAGGCTGGAGAGGGTTGCGTCGATGATGGGGCCGGGGGATGCTTGTCTTTCTTATGATATACCCAATATACCCTTTCTATACATATGTATACGTTGAACCGGGACATTCATAGGTTGAGTACAGGGTTGGTATCTACGCGATCAGATGGACAGATAGACTTGTCCAACGTTCAATGCTCTCGAGTTGGGGCCCGGTGGAGGATCCATATATGGAACGAATCAGACGAAACCGGACGAAGCCATTTTCTGACGTGAAAAGCGATCGTCCCGTAGCTAGTCGTTCCTGTCCCCAGTTCCTGTCAGGAACAGCCGCAACGCAGGTGTAGTTGTGGCTGAAACATCTCCTGGGGTCCTCGGGCAAAAACCCGAGGGAGAGAATTGAGTGATGCGTCTCATTGTCATGTGAGAGTCATCTCCTGGTTTGACCCGGAAAGGAATCGACTGGATGAGACGCCTGAGAGACAGCTTCCGCGGAGAAAAACCATCGATCCTGGATTACGCCCCCAAAGGTGATGTATGTAGGGTGTCGAGGGGAATGGCTCAGTGTAAAAAGGTGAGACCTGAACCAGAGCTCTACAATCAGGAGAATTGATCATCTCCTCTGTAGGTCGATAGACTCTCCACGTCATCGATCGGACGGCATTGACAGGCCGAGTGGAGAGGAAGTTGTTCTGGCTGATGAACTCTCTCCGTTGGGTAAGTTGTTCACTCCCAAGGAAACTAGACTAAGAGACTAAAAAGACTAGACCCTCCGTCCGCCAAGATTTTTATTTTTTTATTTTATTTTATTATGTATATTTTTATTATTATTATCATTCTCCGGCACAATCATGCCGAGACGGACTTAACGAAGTGCCGGATTCCGTGGGAGGGATTTTTTATGCAGACATTCACGGATCCCTTATCCATCATATGAGGACATTTTTAGTATTATTGATTTCTTTCAAATTTCTTGAGATTTCTTTAGTATTCTTTGTTTATACTAGACTGTGATATTTTAGTATCTTAAATCTATCTACTAGTGGAATCATTGCAGGAGTTAAGCGTTGACCCTGGATATACCTCAGTTGAATATACGGTTGGAGACTCCATGGATATCCTCAATAGAAGATACTCAATTGGATATATGATCCTTGAATAGAGGATGGACTGCTGAATCGGGAAATATGAGAATGTATTACCTAAGCACTGGAGATTGCTCGGGGATCACGTTTGCGCCGAGTTCCGTGTATTCTCATGTATCCATACATCTATACATCTATACATTCTATACATTTATCTGCAGATAGCTATCTATATCTACATCTATATTAGATATATAGAATCAGAAATATAGATATGTAGAGATCAAGACGATTATGTAGAATTCTCATCAGATCATGATGTATGATCCATTCAGATCAGTATACGTTAAGATACTCTCATCATGACAACATGAGATCCAGGATCCTGGTAATATTACCGTCTCGATCGCCGAGAACTGCATGATTATCAATCTGAGTGATTAAAGTCGGACTGAATAATTTATTGATCAGAATTATAAGAATTGGAAGAATATTCGGATCTGATAATATAACGGTCCATTCCTACATAACCAACCCATGCCCATCCTATCTCTTCCCTGTCGGTTCCTCCAGATCCAACCTGACTGCAACCTCACCCAGTGGTTACTCCTCGATTACATAACCACCATCTATATCCTGATCATCGACTGACGTATGATTGATCCCCAGAGAGATTTTAACTCAATCAGGGCAGACCACACCTGTTTGACAAGAGATCACATCCAACGGGGAATTGAAAAGAAACGGACACAAGATCATAAGAACGCCAAAGAAAAACCACTGGGAAGATCCCCAGAAAGTCCAAAGATATCAAATACAAAAAGGGAAATAAAATAATCAAGCAAAATATATATA